>WOXC01005730.1:0-181321 GCA_011680675.1 Gymnobelideus leadbeateri
GGGTATGAACCCCTACAGTATGCTGGACAGGAGCTGAAGCTGCAACTGAAACTGCAAAATGGCATTTGTGCTGTGTCTTCTCAGCAGCTTCTTGCCCCCAGGGGAAGAAGCCCACTTGTTCCCCAAATACTGGTCCCAATGTCCATAGTGCACTAACCTCTCACTTTGTCCCAGCCATATCTGTGTTGATAATTCTGGAATCACCACAGCTGCTGGTGCTCTGGGGTCCCTCCAGCCAGCTGCTGGCCTGGCCTCCCTGGGCCTAAAACCACAGCTCCTGTGCGCCTGGGCTCTGCTCCCAGAGCACTGCGCTGGCTGCTCCCAGGGCACTGAGCTGTTTGCTCCCAGAGCGCTGTGCTGGCCATTCCCTGCAGGGCTGCTGGGCTGTCCTCAGCGGGAGGTTAGCTTCTGTGTGTCATTCTGTGGGTGCTGGAGCTCCAGAAGTTGTTCAGAGTCCACTTTTTACATGGTTTGGAAGTGGTGTGGGGGAGAGCACTTTGGAAGTGCTGTTTCTACTCCACCATCTTGGCTCCACCCCCCTAAAAATTAAATTTTTCTATTCAGCTCTGGTCTTTTCATCAAGAATGCTTAACAGTAATCTATTTCATTGAATGTCCATTCCCCTTCTCTTTTCTGACACTATCCCAACTCTAATTCAGGTCATCAGCTCACATCTGGACTAGTAAAATAGCCTGCTGATGGGTCAGTCTGCCTCAAGTCTCTCCCCTCTCCAATCCATCCTCCATTCAGCCAATACTGTGATTTTCCTAAACCACAAGTTCAATCATGTCAGCGCCATACTCAAACTTTAATGTCTCCCTACCGACTCCAAGATCAAATATTTATCAAAAGAAAACATTTGTTTGCCATTCAAAGCCCTTCATCACGATTCCCTCTCCAGTTCTTGTCTTTCAAGTCTTCTTATACCTTACTCCCATGTACTCTTCTCTTCAGTGACCCTGACCTTCTGGCTATTCCATAAATGAGACACTTCCCCTCTCAGCTCTGGGCATTTTCTCTAGTTCTCCTTCATGCCTAGAATACTCTTACTCCTCATCTCTGAGTATTGGCTTCCTAGGTTTTTGTCAGGACCCAGCTACAATCCCACCTTCTTCTCTAGGAAGCCTCTCCCAATCTCCCTTAATCCTAGTGCCTTTTCCCCTGCTAATTATTTCCTATTTATTCCACATTTAGCTGGTGCACATTTGTTTGCTTGTCTCCCCCATTAAACTGTGAGATTTTTGAGGGCAGGGATTGCCTTTTGCTTCTTTTTGTATCTCTAGAGCTTACATAGCATAGTACTTGGCACTTATTAGTTGTCTAAAATATGCTTATTGACTGACTGTGTGAAAATTAAAAGACCGAAGTGTAATGAACCTGAGCAAGTAGATTATGAAATGTTTTAAATAGCCAATGGAGGAATTTGCATTTTACCCTTGGGACCCAGTGGGACCTTTTGATCAGGGAAGTCAAGTGGTCAGAATTATGCATTAGGAACATCACTGTAGAGAACAGATTAGAGGAGGAGAATGGAGGCCAATGAACTGATCCATAGGATATTGCAATGGTGCAGATAAGAAGGAATAAGGACCTCAGCTAGGGCAGGGGCTTTGTGAGAGGAAAGAAGAGGATAGATATTGTCAAGGCTTATCAACTGATTGGATCTGTAGGGTGAGAGAGAATGAAGAAACCAAGATGACTCTGATTTTAGAATCTGAATCTGAGGACTACAAGGATTGGATTGCTAATGGCAAAGATAGAGATTTGTTTGGGGGAAGAGGGATTTGTTTGGTAGATGTGATAATGTTTGGTAGATGTGATAATATCTACCTCTATAATATAATGATAAAATAATTTGGTAGAAGATAACTTCTGTTTTAGACACATTGAGTTCAAGATGCCTGAAGGATATATTGTTGGAAATGTCCAGTAAGCAGTTGGTGATAGATTGGAGCTCAGGAGAGAGAATAGGGATGGGTTTATAGGGCTGTTTGTTTAGAGGTCACATTTAAACCAATAGGGACCATAGAGATCACCAGGGAGAAAAAGAATGTAGATAAAAGAATAGGAGGTCTACGAAAGAGCCTTGGCATACACCATTAGAGGGCAAGAAAAGGGGAAAAGGAACAAGCATTGATTAAGTTCCTACTATGTGCCTGGTATGTTTAATTTGTTATCTCATTTCATCATTGCAATACTCCAGGAGGTGGGTGCTATTATTGGCCATATTTTACAGTTGAGGAAAGTGAGACAGAAAGAAGTTATGTCACATAGGGTCACAGAGATTTTAAGTGTCTGAAATTTGAACTCAGATCTTCCTGACTTCTGGCCTCACACTCTATTCACTGCATCACCTTGCTGCAGAAATTTTATTATAAACTTCAGAAATAAAGTTGCATTTTGGGCTGGAACAGTCAGAGCAATGCAAGGATTCTTGCATTGAGAGAGAGAGAGAGCATTGAGCAACTGTTTATCTTCTGGGAAACTGGGAGAAATGAAGGAAATGAGAACTGCAGGACAGAGCAGCATAGGACATCAAAAGGGGCCTATAACAGGGGGAGGGACCATTGACATTTGGAAATAATCAGAATGACCAGGAATTATTGGGAAAGAAAGACTTCAGAGGACTAGCATAACTGAACAAAGGAACACCGATATGGAAGAGCTGTAACTGTCCACCAAGTCCAACTCACAACAGACAAAGAACCTCCCTTTAAAATATGTCCTCAAGTGTCTGCTTAAGACTTCCAGTGACTAGGAGGACCTCACTATCTTCCACAGAAACCAATTCTACTTTTGTTTAGCTCTAATTATTAGGAAGCTTTTCCTTAAATCAAAGCTAAAATCAATTTATTTGTAACTTTCATGCATTGATCTTGGAGAATTTTGAAGGATGAGAGAGGCAGGCTATATTCAATTAGCATGTAGGATACCCTGCTGTCAAATGGGAGGCTCCCACAATAGTTAACCCAGGTTCAAGTACTTCATGCCTCCACATGCATTCATAACATATTTTTTCAAGCCCCCATTGATGTTTACTTCTTTTCTAATCAGTCAGAGGATACAATTAGTTCAAAGGAAAGGCATTTAGTGAAGTAACAGTGTTTTAAGAATCAGAATAGAACATTTACCCATAAACTTCTGACATTCTCCCACAATTACATACTCCATTGGTGGAGAGAAAGAACATGCATAGAGGCACACAGCTTGGGAATACCTTTGACCTGGGCACAGTCATGAAGTAATAATTAACCTCTGATATTCAGGACCACTGGCAACTTCTGATTATGTCATTGCATTTGGTGTGAATTGCTACTGGTTCCATAGTGTCTGCTGGACCTGGCAGTGTCTGTTGGGTCTTACATAGTCTTGTGATGGATGGCTAGCCACTGCTGGGATTATCATCTCTGCTGAGCATTGTTCCCTGCTATAAGCTTCTGTATTTATCTTTTAGTGCCACCTGCTGAACATTTCATCTTCAGTCTTATAAGCCCTAGAATCTAAGGTATAGTGACCAGCACCTATCCCTTGTGAGGGCAGAATGACCATTCTTTGGTTACAATCACCTTATCCAGTTAAGAACCACATGTAAAGTGGAACCAGACCAAGATGAAGTCTTTTCATCTTGACTCCTATATTTGGGTAAACATCACAGTCCTGCTCTAGGATTCCGCACTCAGATAGTTGGCTATCACCTGTGTTTTTGTGGTTCTCATTTAGTTGTGTCTGGCTCTTTGTGACACCATTTGGGGTTTTCTTGGCAAAGATACTAGAATGGTTTTGCATTTTCTTCTTCAGCTCATTTTACAGATGAGGAAATTGAGGCAAACAGGGTTAAAGGACTTGCCTAGGAACACCCAACTATTAAGTATCTGAGGTCAGATTTGAACTCAGGAAGATGAGTCTTCCTGATTCCAAGCTCAGTCCTCTACTAGGCTCATTCTCAGCATGTATTCATGCCTGGGACTCTGGGAGAGATGAGTTTTATAAGAGTGTTGAAGAAAGCTCTTTATGAATAGGTGAAAGAAAAGTCTTATTCTATATTCTTCCTATATTTTGTGTGTATGACCTTATACAGTAGCTTCAAGGAGAGATTTGTTCCATAATTTCAAATTCTCCCTTAGTCTCCCCCTTAGTGTATGGAGGGCTTCTCCCTTAGATTTATGACAAGGCATTCAGAACCCTGTGCAGTTAAGAACCATATGTATGTTTGAAGAAAGGAATCGATGGAGCTATCATTGTTCACACCCCAAATATCTATTTCATCAGTGGATAGTGCCATTAAAGTTTAATTAAAATAGATTTCTCATGATTAAGGCAACTGCAGATATCAAGGAGAGAAATGAGCTATGAAAAGCTGTTCATATGTGAATCAAAATAGGAGGGAATGCAGTAAAACTTCCTTAAGAATTTTTCTCTTTTCAATCCCCTTCCATTAGAGTAGGCAAAGATTTTTAGGTCCCAGCTCCATCTTAATTTTAATAAAAAGAAGTTAAAGCCAAGGCAATTTTTCTAAAACATTTCTTTGTTTATTTTCCTAAGAAGCTAAGAATAATGACACACAGGACCAGAAATAGCCAGAAAATAATCTGTTTAATTCAATTCAGCAAACATTTTGAAGCACCTACTATGTGGCAGGTACTTTAATGGGTGATGGGGGTAGAAAGGCAATAAAACAAATAGCTTATGTCCTGAAGGACATTAATGAGATAATATTTATCAAGTGCTTAGCACAGTGTCTGACATAAAGGAAGCACTATAGAAATGTTAGCTATTAGTAGCTATCAAGGATCTAATTGAACTCCCCTGAGGTGGGCCATCACCTCACCAAAAAGAATTCAATATATTTATGCTCATCTGGCCTGCTTCTTTTTTTGGTTTAGGCTTCACAGACCTGCTCCTGAGGGCTGAACTCAAAATTGCTAGGTATGGGATGTATCTTCCCCTACTGCGGCATTTATACTGACTTCAAACAGTGTCTGCTACTGGGTATTGATGTCATGGGAAAACTTCCTGCCAGGGGGCCCTTCTAAAATTCACAGGATGTCGAAGACTGTCCCAGTGACTTAGCTAATAACAAGAAACTGAAGCCAGAGGTGCCATAGCCTATTATCGAAAACGTCAGTTCCTTGTAGACCTCTTTCCGCTGCATCCAGTAAAGGGGCAATGAAGCCAAAGCACAAATTGTTGAGCGTGGTCCAGACTGAAACCAGAAGGAGGGGAGAGGAATCATGTCACCTTGAAATAATCATTCGAGTGACTCATGTTTCACTCCTCTTCATGCATCTGTTTTTGCTAACCATTGCCAGCATGGTGAAAATTATTTGTTGCAGGGGTGGAAAACCTATTTTTTTTTTTCCTATTAAAGACCACTGAACCACAGAGAAAATTAGTCCTGGCCACACAGAAGTAGAAGAGCAACTTAATTTACTTGGGTTTTATTTTTTCTGAAGAGTTTTATAATTATGTGATCTTTAACTTAAAAATTTGATTTTCATTTGCCTTCCTTCCTTCCTTCCTTCCTTCCTTCCTTCCTTCCTTCCTTCCTTCCTCCCTTTTTTCCTTCCTTCCACCCTCCCTTCCTCCCCCTTTTAATTGGAATCTGGGATTTAATTGATGTATGAAAATCCTAGCAAAGAAACTTTGACCACCAATGCACATCCATAAACATCCTGCAAACTGCTTAAAGACTTATGGAGTCACATGGGGATACTGAGAAATTTAAAATCCTGCTCAGAGCCACAGAGTCAATTCATAATCAGGACTTGAACTGTGGTCTTCCTGACTCTGAGGCCAGTTCTCTCCCTACCATCCTTCCATTTTCTTTCCTTCCATTCAATTTAAAAACATTAACCTTGATAGATATCCACAAACATGTACCTTTCCATTATGAAGCTGTGAGATTTGTTTTAAGTGTATTTTAAATTGAACATAATAACAAAACACATTGCCCTTATTGTCAGTTTCCTTTTCTGTGATTTGTTTTTTCTATTCTCCTTTGTACTATCAGAATGGTTCATTAATGGTTTTTTTTTTCTTTTGTTCTTCTTTTGGCATCAGTGTAACACTAATCTTCTCTCTTTTAGCTCCTTCTCAAAAATGTAATGCCCTTCCTTGGTCATTATTCATTTAAATAAATATGATTTATTAATTTAAATAAACATTAAATTAATATAAATAAATTGAATGAATATGTAAATACACATAAGTAAATATAGTCAAGTCAAATAAATCCACACATTGCAGAGAAGGTAGGAAAGATGATTCTTCATCAGTCTTCTGGAGCCATGATCGGTCATTGGCCAGAGACTTAAGTGTTTCCATGTTATTTTCATTTACAATATTATAGTTACTGTATCAGTTGCTCTCTTTCTCAGCCATCTGTCTTTAGAAATGTTATAATGACAAGAACTGACGCTTCTGCTGGGCCCAGTGGTTCTGGGCCTCTCCATGACACCCCATTCCCTCATCCAGTGAGGTGCCCATGAACATGTGGACTTGACAGTCTTTGGTGATGCTGGTCCCTAAAGAGAGGGGTGAAGATCTTTAGTACCCAGTCCTTGGCTCCTTGTGCCACCATCCTAGAACCCTGAGGAAAAATCTCTTTTTGCTTAGATTTAACTTATGCCTAGAGTCTCTTCAAACATGGGGAGTAGAATAGTACTCCATTTACAATGCAAGTTATTGATAACACAGCTATTTATTTCCTTTACACAAAAGAAATATATAATACAAGAGATTCACAAGAATGCAGTAACAAAGACTTAAGAACATAGCATTAGTTTCTTATAACTGCTAGTTGGTGTACTCTCTAGGAAAGTCGAGACCTAGGCACAGTGGTGCCAGAGCACCTGGACCTGAACCAAGGAAGACCTGAGTTCAAATTTGAGCTCCTGCATTTACTAGCTGCATGACCATGGGCATGTCATATAGCCTCTGTCTGCTTCAGTTCTCTTACCTGTAAAATGGGGATAATAATAGCATCTATCTTACAGGGTTGATGTGAGGAGCAAATGGGGTTATCTTCGTAAAGAGTGGTCATTACTTTCCCTTCCTCCTGAATTAGCCTTTTGCCTAAAATTAGGCTCTACAATGCCCCCCTTAGGGTCCAGAATTTTTTTTTTTCTGCAGCTAGACGAAATATTTGAGCTCATCTTCCTGCTTGGGATGGTGGGGGGAGAGTCAAGAGCAGCAGAAACTATTCTTCCTTCAGTTCCAACTAAGAGCTGAAGGTATTCCTTATTCTTGAACTCTTTTTTTTTTTGCTTTTTGGAGGGCAATTGGGGTTAACTTGCCCAAGGTCACAAGGCTAGTATTCTTGAACTCTTAAGGCTGATCCCAAGGTGGGGCACTTCCATTTCAGCATTGCTATTTAGTCATCTGCATTCAGGGAAGGAAACACAAAGCAGAACAAGTAACCCAAATGCCCAAGGCCCAGGATCACCTTACCTTCCATCATCCCTCATGGGAAACCCACGGAGAGAAATCTGCCTGTTACAGCTTAAGTCAAAGGAAGAGAGAGATGGAAGGCAGAGGTACTCTAGTATTATCATTAGTGTTATTTTAGGTCTCCTGAGTCAATGGCTAGGAAAGGGATAGATCCATCAAGTCCTTAGGTACTGAGTCACACATATTCCCAGAAGCTGGAAGGGGCATTGAGCAAACCGTCTATGAGATGGCACTTGGAGGTCCAGGCTTCATGGGCTGTAACTTCCACTAGACAAAGAAGATCACAGTGGTTAATGAGAAGGAATATGATTAAGATTATATAATATTATAGATCATTATATGTAATAACAAATTATTATAGATAATTATATATTAGGGAAGCCAGGTGGCACAGTTGATATAGCACCGGGCTTGGAATCCAGAAGATTCATTTTCATGAGTTCAAATCCAGCCTCAGCCACTTACTAGCTGAGTGACCCTGGGCAAGTCACTTATCCCTATTTACCTTAGTTATTCATTTGTAAAATGGGCTGGAGAAGGAAATGGCAAACCACTCCAGTATCTTTGCCAAGAAACTGTTAAATGGGGTTACAAAGAGTTGAATATAACTGAAACAACTCAACAACAACATATAGTATCATATGTAACAATTATAAAATATATTATTATAAATAATTATATGATATATTGTTATAGTTATATATTATTTTAAATAATGATTCTGTATTATAATCTACAATAACATAATTATATATTACTACATATTACATATTATTATGCTACATATTTTTAATGTAGGCAATCCACTCCTAGCCCTCTACCCCCTCCTCTCTTCACCTAACTCAGATCCAGATCACAATTCTTACACATTCTTTCTCTCTTTGTTACCACTCCTTTAAGATCTACTGAATTTTATTAACTACTGAATTTATTTATTTATTATTTATCTTCTGAAATTTGTTTTATTTGTGACTTTTCTCACCTTGCCTCCACGCTCCTTAACTCCCCATCTTTTTTTTCTGTTCGGGCCTCTTTCCTGTTTAGTTTATACTATTTTACATCAAACTATCTGTATGCACATGTGTTCACCTTTCCTTTGCCAGTTTGAGAGGAGTAAATTTCACGAGATGCCTGCTCCCCCCATCTCTGCATACACAGTTGTGTATTCTTATGTGCACCAATTAAGAATTAGTAATTGCCCCTTATTTCTCATTTCATCCCTAGTATCTTCATTGTCCCTTCCCTTTTGATTTCCCTCTTAGAACTAACAAGAGTACAAAACCACACACAGAAGTGTCTTTCTTAACCTTCTTCTTGACCTTTAAAGAGTGGGATCCAGAGGGAACACTTGCCTCTTCTCCCCTATCGAAATTCAAGCACTTTATTGGCATTTGACTCCTTCCAAATGCTCATATGCATTTTCCTTTGTAGATTTATTCTGGGTTTGCATGTCAAAGATTTTCCCCAGTTCTGGTCTTTTCATTCTTTTTTTTTAAACAAATGCTTTATTAACTTCTGTTTTACATCATTCATTTCCGCCAGATTTTGAGTTACAATCATTTCCCCCCTGTTATTCCCCTACCCAACCTCCCAGAATAGCAGTCCCACAAGATATCACTTCCTCCAATCTGCTCTCTCCCATATCTTCTCCCATATCCCCTTCGACTTTTCCATTAGAGGAAGGTGAATCTTTGTGTCCCAATGCCTGCACATCTTATCTCCCAATTATAAGCAAAAGAGTATTAATAATAGTATTTATATATATTTGAAACATTTAATGTTAAGACCTCGAATTTCAGATCCATTTCCTTCCTCCCTTGTCACCATTCCCTCTGGGGAGATAAGTAATTCAGTATATGTTGTACATGTCTAGCTATGCAAAACATTATCATAGTAGATATATTGTACAAGGCTGCTTATAATTCCCTCCCACTCATCCCACCCCCCACCTGGTCCATTCCCTACATGATCCTGTCCCTCTTCTATAGTGAGTACTTCCAACCTCCCCTCACCCCAAGGATGCCCTCCCATCCATCATCTCTCCTCTCATCCCCCTTCCCCCTATCCTGCTGCAGGTTGAGATATCCCATTTAGTATGTATGTCATTTTCTCCCTGAACCAAATTCAATGTGAATGTGGTTTTGCCTTTTTAGCCTTCCTTATTCTCCCCCTCCTTTGCAACCACTTCCCCTTGCTTCTTCTACATGAGATAGTTTATCCTACCCTGTCTCTCCCCATCTCCTCTTGCCACTTTCCTCTCTCACCTCATAATTTCATCCCTTGAGTATTCTCCTTCCCAACAAATTCAACCTATGCCCTCTATCCATATATAACTGTAACCATATACACACACATTCACATATGTATTCATATGACCACACCCCCTTCTTCCATTATTTTCATAGTGAGAAAGATATCATCAGTCAGTTATTGCTTTTCCATATAGGAATGTAAATAGTTCAACATTGATAAGTTCCTTTTGATTTCTTTTCCCCGATTACCTTCTCAGGCATCTCTCCCTTCTTGTGTCTAGGTGTCAAATTTTCTATTCAATTCTGGTTTTTTCCTCAAGAATGCTTGAAAGTCCTCTATTCCACTGAATGACCATATTTTCCCCTGAAACAAAATACTCAGTTTTGCTGGGTAGGTGACCCTTGGGTTCATTCCCGGCTCTTTTGCCCTCTGGAATATCATATTCCATGCCCTTTGATCCCTCAGTGTAGAAGCTGCCAGATCCTGTGCTAGTCTGATTGTGTTTCCACAATATTGAAATTGTTTCTTCCTGGCTGCTTATAGTATTTTCTTCTTGATCTGGGGATGCTGGAACTGGCTATAATATTCCTGGGAGTTTTCTTTTTGGGATCTTTTTCAGGAGGTGATCTGTGGATTCTTTCAACCTCTATTTTGCCCTCTGGATCTAAAACGTCAGGGCAATTTTCCTTGAGAATTTCTTGAAGGGTGATTTCTAGGTTCTTTCTTTGATCATGGCTTTCAGGTAGTCCAATAATTTTTAAATTGTCTCTCCTGGATCTATTTTCCAGGTCAGTGGTTTTTTCCATGAGATATTTCACATTGCCTTCTACTCTTTCATTTGTTTGGATCTGCTTAACAGCATCTTGATTTCTCATAAAGTCATTAGCTTCCATTTGCTCCAGTCTAACTCTGAAGGAATGAATCTCCTCAGTGAACTTTTGAGATTGTGTTTCCATCTGGCAAATTTGACTTTTTAAGGCATTTTTCTCCTCATTGCCCTTTTGAGCCTCCTTTGCCATTTGAGTTAGTCTATTTTTTAAGGTTGTTGTTTTCCTCAGTCAGGCTGTTGACCCTCATTTCATACTTTTCCTGCATCCTTCTCATTTCTCTTTCCAATTTTTCCTCCACTTCTCTTATTTGATTTTTAAAGTCCTTCTTAAGGTCCTCTATGGCCTGCAACCCGCTTATGTTTTCCCCTGGGGCTTTTGGAGCAGGACTTCTGACCTCACAGTCCTTTTCCTGCTCTATGCCCCCAAAATAGGTGTCTAGGGTTGCATTTTTCTGTTTCCTTTGCCTTGGCATGTTGCCACTTAATTGCTTGACTTTTGGGCTTGTTGCCACACTATGGCTTTAAGGCCAGCTAGAGGAATTTTCGTCCCGAACATGTGTGGGGCAACTTCCGTTTCTGGTAAGCTGTAAACCCACCCACAACTTCCACACTAGATCACAATCCAGATCCAGGGAGGTTAAAGCAAGAGCGATTACCCCCCAAGACTGATCGCTGGATCTCCCTACGGTTTGTAGGCTGGGAGCTGGAGATGCCTCTGAAAACTCCAAAATGGCGTGTGTCCTCAGTGGCTTCTAGCCCCCAGGGGAGGGAGCTGATGCATTCCCCAAATACTGGTCCCAAAGTCCATAGGACACTAACCTCTTACTTTGTCCTAGGCATGTCTATGTTGATAGTTCTGGAGTCGCCACAGCTGCTGGTGTTCTGGGGTCTCTCCAGCTGGCTGCTGGCCCTGCTGCCCTGGGGCTAAAACCTTGGCTCACAGGGACCTGGGCTCTGCTTGGCTTGGCTCCCCGAGCTCTGTGCGCTGCGTGCTGCCGGCCCCCAGAGCGCTGTGCTGGTCCTTCCTGCAGGGCTGTTGGGCCATCCTCAGCGGGAGGTTAGCTTCTCTGTGTTGTTCTGTGGGTGCTGGGGCTCCAGAAGTTGTTCAGAGTCCCCTTTTACATAGTTTGGGGGGAATCTGGGGGCAGAGTGGCTTGGATGAGCTGTTTCTACTCCGCCATCTTGGCTCCGCCCCTGGTCTTTTCATTCTTAATAGTTGAAATTCTCTATTCTATATTCAAGATCCATTGAAATGTATATTTAAAAATTCTGAAATTATTGAACAAAAAAGAGAAAATATTTCTTCATATAAAGTAGGATAGAAAAAGACAATTATATGTGAGACCATGACTCTCTATTATGTATGACTTGCATTTTAAAAAGTACATTATAAATTCAATGTGCACTTTGAAATTTGTCCTACTTATCCAGTTCCCTCTGAACTTCCTTCTGCTCTTTTCTATGCATTTAAAAATATGTTTCACTGTAGAACCACAACTCAAGCCATACTACAAAGTAGTAATGATCAGAACAAGTTGGTACTGAGTAAGAAATATAGAAGTTGATCAGTAAAACAGATTAAGTATATGATATATGGAAACAAACAAGCACAGCAGTCTAATGTTTGATAAACCCAAACAGAGATACAATTCTACAAAAAATGATGAGAAAATATTTGGTAGAAACTAGTCATATAACAGCATTTCACATCATATAGCAGGATATGCTCCAAATGGATACATGGCTTAGATACAAAGATATCATTAACAAATTAGAGGAACAAGGAAGAAATGATCTTTCAGATTTATGGATAGGGGAAGTGTTCATGACCAAAGAAGGGATAGATAGGTTGTAGAAAATTAAATGGATAATTTTGATTATGTAAAATTAAATTTTTTGATAGGAATATAATCAAAACTGGTAAAAATCATAAGCTAATGGGGTGGATTTTTACAGTAAGTTTCTCTGAAAACCTATTCCAAGATATATAAGGAACTAAATCAAATCTATAAGAATAAGAGTTTTTCCCAAATTGGCAAGAATCAAAAGAACATAAACAGATAGTTTTCTGAGGAAAAAAAATCCCAAGCTATCAATACCCTTATGAAAAATGCTTCAAATCACTAATAATTAGAGGAATTCAGATTAAAGTAACTCTGAGGTACAACTTCATATCCATTGGATTGACAAAGATACAAAAAAGGAAAATGACAAATGTTGGAGAGATTTCTGGAAAATATGCATTGTTGATAGAATTGTGCAGTGATCCAATCATTCTGAACAACAGGTAGAAACTATGCCTCAGAAGTTAGTAAACTGTGCATACCCTTTGCCTTAGCTATCTCATTATTAGACCAATATTCCCCAAAAGATAAAAAATACCCAGTAAAATGACCCATATGTGCTAAAAGATTTATAGCAGCTGGATTTATTTTTTTTGGGAAGGGTTGGTAGCAAAAAACTGAAAACTAAGTGGTGCCCATCAACTGAGGACTGACTGAACAAATTATGCTATAGAAATGTAATGGAATACATTATATTAAAGTTGAGGGGAATACCCCCCACAACTTTTGTGGGGGATAGTATTCCTAGAAAATAATATGTAAGTCAAAACCACAGATGTTGGTACATTTAATCTATGGAAAATAAGCGTTTAGGTTCCTGTGACCACAAAATAATTATCTTTTTAGAGATTGATGAATATATACTTTTCTGTATATAATTTTTAATAACAAAACATTGATTCTGATAACGCACACTTTTCCTAACATAGTAACAATGAAATAACCCATGAAATGCAGTACACAAAATAAAATTGGCAGCAATCAAAACATTTTTTCTTGCTAGTATTTCCTTAGAATTCTTTGCGCTGTCTCAATTTAAAAACCATTGATTTCAGACAAGATTCACTTTTTTATAACACACGAAATCCATGGTACTACAAATACTTTATAGCAAATAAAATTCCCTTTTTTTTTAAGGCAGGGCAATTGGGGTTAAGTGACTTGCCCAAGGTGACATGGCTAATAAGTGTTAAGTGTCTGAGGACGTGTTCAAACTCAGGTCCGGCTGACTTCAGGGCCAGTGCTCTATTTACTGAGCTACCTAGCCACCCCAATGTAGCCCTTCTTTTCTTACATAAATAACATTTTATTTTTTTCCAATTACATGTAAAGTTAGCTTTTATCATTAATTTTTATAAGATTTTGAGTTCTAAATTCCTCTCCCTCCTTCACTCCACCGACCCCACTCCAAGAGGACAAGCAATCTGATACAGGTTATATGTGTGCAATGTTAAACATATTAAGTAATAATTTATTTTTTTCTCCCCATCTTTCCCCTACCTCCCCATTCCAAAATAGCGAGCCTACTGAATAGCCCTTCCCCCAATCTGCTCTCTCTTATAGCCTCCCCCATTCCCCTTCTAACTTTCTAGTAGGGCAAGATGGATTTCTATGCCCCAATGTCTTTATATCTTATTTCCCAGTTGCATGTAAAAAACTTTTTTTTAACTTTTGTTTTCAAAACTTTGATTTCCAGATTCTTTCCCTTCTTCCCTCCTCACCCACACCCACTGGGAAGACAAGCAATTCAATATAGGTTGTACATGTGTAGTTACGCAAAAGGTTTCCGTAGTAGATATATTGTGAAAGGCTAACTATATTTCCTTCCATCCTATCCCGCCCAACATGTAAAATTCTTAAAATGAAAACTTTTTAAAAACTTGAATCTTGCCTTTCCATGTGTCACATGGCAGTGTGAGGGTATTGTACTCTTTTCTGTACATCTATAAACTTCTCTACCTTGTCTACTCTCTGCAAACCAAGGAAGAGGTAGCAAAGACTTTAGTCGATGCTGTTAGAAGGTACAGAAACTAGGGAGGTCTTGATATCACCTTTAACACTGTCTTTCATAGCTGGTGGATAGTGTTGGATATTGTGATGGATGCATCAGATTGAAATACTTTTCTCCTTTTTTCCAGATACGATGAATTGGTGGTTGGTTGACAACAAACTCAAAGCCGATGCAGTGGCTGCAGAGTTTTCAGTGTCTGGTTTATCTAGCACTTTTATTTTCTCAATAAGCCATATCATTAACTTTAAGGCCAATAAGCCATATCATTAACTTTATGCTTTAGGGGACAAAATTGCAACACAAAACTTGAGCTTTAAAAGCAAACAATGAAAATATGCAATGACCATGTGGGGAGCGCTTTATAATGGTAGGCTGAACAAGACCAATAAAGCAGCAGTTAGAATACCAGCTGCTACACAAACTTGCCCACAGTAAGCCTCTTATTTTATTTTTCTACTGCACATAGCCATGAATGGACTGCCAATGCAAAAGTGAAAATGAGTTTCCTGATAAAATCATGCAAATGCTTGATGTTGCAAAAATTAAATTCAGGAATGTTGAGAGTTGACTGTACTGTTTTGCTATGAGAAATGATGGAAGGAATGAATAGTTTCAGTGAGAACTGGGAAGTCTTGAAAGAACTGATACAGAGTGAAATGAATAGAACAAGGAGAAAATTATGTTCAAGAACAATAATAATATTGTAAAAACAAGAACAGCTTTAAAAGATTTAATAACTTATCCATACAATGACTAACCATGATTGGTGACCAAAGATGAAACATGTTACCTCCTGACAGAGAGATGATGGACTCAGAGTTTCAAAGTGTGTGTGTGTGTGTGTGTGTGTGTAGCCAATGTGGTGATTTATTTTTGCTTATTACACATATTTGTTATGAGGGTTTTAGGGATGCAAAGGTGAGAGAAGGGAGAGGAGCTTGGTTTTTATTAATTGAAAAAAATGAAAATTAAAAATATTTCAATGATCCTCTTTTGCTTATTTTCTTCCTTCCTTTCTTCTTCTTCTTCTTCTTCTTCTTCTTCTTCTTCTTCTTCTTCTTCTTCTTCTTCTTCTTCTTCTTCTTCTCCTCCTCCTCCTCCTCCCCTCCTCCTCCTCCTCCTCCTCCTCCTCCTTCCTCCTCCTCCTCCTCCTCCTCCTCCTTCTTCTTCTTCTTCTTCTTCTTCTTCTTCTTCTTCTTCTTCTTCTTTCTTTTCTTTTTCTTTCTTTCTTCTTCTTCTTTCTTCTTCTTCTTCTTCTTCTTCTTCTTCTTCTTCTTCTTTCTCTCTCTCTCTCTCTCTCTCTCTCTCTCTCATTCCCTTTTCCCCTCACCCTCTCCTTAAAAAATAGAGAAAATCCTGGTAATTTGGGACTTTCATTATTAGATATCCTAGATCTCCTAAGGAAAAAAAGGTAACCTTTCTGTCTCTGTCTCTCACACTAGGTTTCCCTATTTACCTAGTATGCAAATTCAGTGGCCACACGAGAGCCTGATGCCAATACTGATTATCATGGAAACCTTATTCCTGTTCTGTTTTTTTTTTATCTGAGTTGGTTCATGCCTCCTTAGACAATCTGGTGGCCCTCTGCTCCCAGTGACTCACTGTATTTGTGCCAGATTTAGCCCTGCTGTGGCTCCAAACTCCTGAGCTCAAATGATTCAGCTTTGGCCTCCCCAGACTCAGCAGCAGGGACCACAACACACACACACACACACACACACACACACACACACACACACACTTCTCTGTCTCTCTGTATCTCTCCATCTCTCTCCCTTTCCTTCCCCCCCTCTGCAATAGTCAGGTTTATAAAAATTCATTTCCTTAAAAATCACACCAGTTCTTTTGAGACAACCTTTGCTTGTCTGAAAGCTTATGTACTGATGAATGTTGTATTCCTAAAATTCACTGTGAGTACTGCAGCTAATATAAGAAGCATGGATTTTGCAACCCTAAGTGCAAGTGCCTAGCAAATTAATAGGATTTGTTCTGTGAAGCTTAGATTAAGTTGAAGGGCTGCACTTGAGGACCTAGAGTGCCACATGTGACCTTGAGGCCACAGATTCCCCACCCCTGGCCATGAGAAATACAATAATGGTTTAGTGTTCATATACTTTTCTTTTTCTTTTGAAAGAATACCTAGAAGGCTCAGTCTATTTGTGACACAAGCCTAGATGGCTTGTCACAAATCCTTTTGGACCTTAAGTCCATTGGATAAAGTTTTTCTGCTGGCCTAGAAACCCTGAATAATCCACTTCAAGTGTTTAATCCCTTTTCCTGGAAGCCTCATCCTTATTTGTGGCTTATTTGCTCTTGTTTTCTTGAATCTCTAATTGAACTTACTTCTCCTGTTGGATGAGTTTCAATTTCTGGTTAAGAGAACTTTTCTTTTGCCCAGGATCCATTGGGAAATTTCAGCTGCCTCTTGGAATAAGCAACTGGAAGAAATTTGTTGACTTCAAAAGGGATTGCTAATGGTAAGGGACCCCAAAGAAAGCTTGGTATGATCTGTGTAGAAGGGGGCACTTGGAAAATGTTATCCAGGACCTAGTTAGATGGACTTTATAATTCTGAGACATTCACAGAAGTGTTTTCAGCCAGGGCATTTTGGTTTCTCACTACAAGTAAGGGATGACTTCAAACATCCCTAGTGTAGTGATTACACTTCCTTCTTAGATGCAAAGCTTGATTTTCTTTCCCTTTTTAAGTTAGTCAGTGATTAAACCTTGTGTGATAGGTGGGCTTGATGTGGCCTGGTACCCTTTTGATCTAGTTTAAAGGCTCTCATAGATTACTGAACAGCTAAGAAAAGGAGATTTACTTAGTCTTTATCTTAGAAAGGACATCCAACAAGGATACTGCAGCAATTACCTTAAGTAGATAAACTCCATGTGTGGACACAAGTCCATGTGGAAGTGTGTCTCATCAGCAGGTGAGGCTGCGGTGACTCGTGTAATCTTGGGGTATCTACCCACTCTACAAGATCCTAACTCAATGTAGTTGGGTCATTTAATGTCGTTAGGTCTCAGGTAACCTCAGCAATGTGACTGGAGGCTGCCAGGAAAGTACATCAAAGAAGACCCATCAAGACCCTTGGTTCTATGAACCATTCAAGCCCAGGGACAGTTCTGTCGCCTAACTTGTCTAGGGGAAGGGGTTGGGAAATTTCTCTTACCACATCTGAACTTTGTATGAGGGTTCAGAGTTGAGGGAAATAGAGAGGGAAATAGGGAGGGAAAATTAACCAGGTCCCCCTCTAGCCAGTGCCAATGTTGTTGCAGCACTTGGTACCCAATTGAGACCAGTGTAGATAAGGCATCTCTAGGGGGTAAAGGGGAAAGCAAGGACCCCCAGTCCCCTGGAACCAGCGGACTATTGTTGCTTCACAAAAGGTTTTGTTTCTCACCCAAAGGAGTTGGGACTGGCTTTCAGTCAACCCAAGGTCCCTAATCCTTGAGAGGAGAAGCTCAAATACTCAGGCAACCTTCTAAAGAAACAGGCTTTCTTCCTGAATTTGAGAGCTTGATTTTCTTTTTTTCTTTTTCTTATTATTTTCAGCTGGGTGAAGGACCATTTTAGCAAGTAACAAGACAGGTGGCAACCTATTATTTTTAGACTAGACTTTGTAAAACAGTTTTATTTTGTAAAATTTTATGGTTTTGGAATTGTAGAGGAATGTGAATGACCATATTTGATTACAAATTATACCACACAAACTTTTCCCAAGACTCTAGTGCACTGGAGAAGAGATTAAAATAAGATAATGTATACCCTCTCCAAGTCACTAAAGTGTTAGCTGGGGCTTGGAACTTTGCCAAACACCCTTCAATACATTTCTTGGGACAGCAAATATCAAAACTGTGTGTGTGGGGGGAGAATATAAAGATGAGATTGACTGATTTACTCAATCAATTCACCTCACCTTACTTAATAGTGACTAAGTTCTCTCTGAGTCCAGTTAGAGGCTGCATATCTTCCTCCAAGAATCTCCTTCTTTCCCTCCAAGGTGATGGCCTGACAAATCAAGTTTCCATAAGTTAATCAGAAGTGCCTTCAAGTGAATGCAGCATAGCCTGAGACACAAATGCAGGGAACACAGGAACTACCACATAGGTGAAGCTTAAAGACTGTTGCGGCGGGGGAGGGGGGGGGGAACCAGGGGTGTTCTGTGAATTTCTTCTAATTCAAGCTATAAATAGGGACTGTTTTCACTCAAGTTCTGGTGGATAGTGACCATTGGTGATCTATCCTATGTTCCAGAGTAGTTTATAAATACATAATTTTTTAAACCAACCTATACCACATATATGCTTAGCTTAATATTGAAAAGCAAGTTATGAAAATAAACATCAGAATATTTTATCACAAGACCATGGACTAATAGAAAATTAAAAGCAATTATGTCAGGGCAAAAACATTCTCACTATAGTCCTGGCTACTTCCACCTCTCCACCCCAGAATGATACCGGAAGGACCATGGAGACAATAGAGAAGACAGGACTAAACAAGGCCTGTCTAACCCATCCAGGAGTTCAAGAGACAAGCAGATCCTGGTGCTAGTAAAAAACCCAAATCCAGAAACTGAGTTTGAAGATATGAACAAATTAAAGAAAATAATTCGAACAATGAAGAAATATCCATAGGATAAGAGAAGCCCAAGAGTTGCTCCCAAGAAGAAACTCGACAAGTAAAAATGGGGCCTCAGAGAAAAGAATGGCATGGACATAAGCTGTTTCATAGTAACTAGAAATGAAATGTGATTTAAAAAAATGCTATTAGAGCTGTAGAGCAAAAAATTAAGAGAAACAACTGATTTGCAGAACAAGTGGAGGAGAGGCAATTCAAACATGATTGGCCTCCCTGAATACCATGACCAAACCCAAAACCTGCATAATATATTTCAAGAAATATATAGTTTTTAAATACTATGCTTTCTTTGACTCTTTAAGTGGCATCATTCGAACCCACAATCTTCCAGTGAAAGGTGAGGAAGAGATTCTTTCTCAGCCCAAGCCTCTACACTTTGCAGCCTCAGTTTCCTCACTTTTCCCAAATTGGAACAGAGGGATGAAACTAGGCAAACATTTGTGCCTCAGGCTACTTTTTTACAAAAAAAACCTTTTTTATGATCTTAAGAGAATGAGTAACTGGAGATGAACATAGCTAGGCTTGGATCATGAGGTCATGTGAGTATGAGAGGTCTGGAAGCCCCATCAATCTGAGCTAAATGGCATAGAATTCGGGCAACTACTCTAGTGCCTTTGGAGAGAGGATGGCTGCTGACAAAAATACAGGCTCCAGACACTCCATTTTACTGGCGGATGTTTGGGGACTTGTTTGAACTGGGCAGAACGGAGTTGAAATGCTAAGTGCCTAATCAGTAGTCCTGCAAAATGCTTTATGTTCTGATGAGGTTTAAGTATCAGTCTCTAGGAACTTGTAAAAGTAGAAATAACTAAAGTTACTGAGACATGGTGTGTGTGTGTGAGAGAGAAATACTTGCTTGTGAATCTTTGACTATCATTGACTATGTCTGGAAAAAAAAAGAGAAAACATTACAGATCTTCTAAAAGCCAGAGGGTAAGGCAAAAATAGAATCTACTTGTGACCCCTCTAAAAAAATTTCCCAATTGAAAACATCCAGAAAAGTCAAAGCCAAAATCCAAAGCTTCTAAGTAAAAGAAAAAATTCTGCAAGTAACCATAAGGAAAGAGTCCAAGGAGCAAGAAACCACAGTCATGATCATACAAGACAATGCTGCTCTACTTCTCAAAGGGAGAAAATTTTGGAATATGATCTTTCAAAAGACAAAATATGAAGGCAAGAATAATAACCTACTAAAGTATAAACCTATGGGGGGAGTTTTTAGGGAGCTCTCCACAAAACAATGAATGAATGAAAAAATATTTTAAAATTTACCATATGCCAAATATTGTGTTAAGTATTGAGAACACACAATACAAAAGCAAAGAAAGCGCTTTCCCTTAAGATGTTCACATTCTAAAGGGGAGAACAGTACCCAGAGGAGAGTGGGGGGGAGGGACATTTTGGGCAGGAAAGTTGTGGGATGATGAATGGGGCTATAGATGACTATCCTGTGAGAAGAAAAGTTTAGGCGTACTGTGTGTATGTTAGGAAAAATTTAGAGGTGACTGAGGGAGAGAAGTGAATGATGGAATTTTTCCTGAGATTGTATTCCCAGAGAGGGAGTCAACAGTCAGGAGAATGAGGCCCCAAATTACAAATTCCTGAAAGGCATCATCTCTAGTGTAGGCAGCAAGGAGGTGTTGAGATTGAGGAAGTAGCCAGAGAGGAGAGAAGATGGTGGAGCAGAACCCACTTCTCATTATAATTCCAGAAAATATTTCTTTTTTTTTTTTTTTTGCTTTTTGGAGGGCAATTGGAGTTAAGTAACTTGCCCAAGGTCACACGGCTAGGTTTTTGTTTGTGTGTGCATTAAGTGTCTGAGGCCGGATCCGAACTCAGGTCCTTCTGACTCCAGGGCCGACACTCTACTCACTGCGCCACCTAGCCGCCCCCTTGAAAATATTTCTTTAAATACTGAAGAGAAAAATGGTCCAGAAATCAAAGAAGAAACTATGGCAAGTACATTTTATCAGTCTAAGTCAACGCAAAGAGACCTCTAGAAGCCTGAGGTAGTAGGCCAGGGATTCAAAGGGAGGGGCCTAAGGCTAGGAGCACATCTCTCTGAAGCAAGCTAGGGAGCTATCACACCCAATGAGTAAGCAAGATTTAAAAAAAAAAAAGAAAACATTCATCATTTTCTATCTCTTTCATATTTCACTGGAAGTAGTTAGAAAATAGGAAGTCATGCCCAAGTCATTTATTATGATTATTGATTATAATAAAGGAGAAAGAACAAACCAGGAAGGTATCTGATATCTCCTTTGACCTATGAACCATATGACATTTATACAACCAAAAAGAAAAGATCTGAGCAAGTTATGCACACACAAAAGTCAAGTTTGGACACTTGGAGAATCAAGCCACAGTGTACAGAGTTCCCTAGTCCCATACTTGGGAGCAAACTGTCTGCAAAACATTTGTTCACTTTTGATTATGAAGGTATCATTGTTAGAATTGTACCAGAGATCGAGTGAAAACAAAGAAAAAAACATCAACCCAGTTTAATTGGTTTCATCTGTGTGAATAGTGAGTAAGAGTTTTATTTTAAGGAAATAAATTAAATATCAATTAAAAAATATTGATCGACTTTACCTCAGTTTATAAATCTATGTCATATTAGCAATATGTTCATGCTTGGAGGGGGCATGCCTGCCTGATCCTGCTGGCTTATCAGGTATAGCTTTGAGGTGCTCTAGCTGTGAGGTCTACAGGAGGGGAATTTTTTTTTTTACTAGAAAAGCAGAGACCCTGGATACTGAAGGAAAAAAAAAGAGTCTGCATTGTTAGTGGAGCGTTCTCTTTTCTCATGGTAGCCTAGCAACCAAACTACATCCCTTTGATGGAAGGTGTTCCTACTAGAAAATAGCTTTCTGAATGGTGTCAGGGTCATCTTTAGAAAACAAAATTAAACCTCTGCAAAAATAAAGCCTACCACCCAGAAGACAGGGGGTGGGAGAAATCTCACAACTCAATTATTCAGCAGCACACAAATGTGCCTGTCAGGTCTTCCTAACAACATTCACCCCAAATTTAATTATGTGAGCCCAGACAGCATGTGAATGGCTTCGGTGAAATTGGGATAAAAAGCCTGAAGTCACACAGCTTACCGGCATTGGAGAGAAGGGCACAATATTTGGAAGGGAGGTAATTTCTCGTCCATCAGTATGCAGAAAATCTTCCTAGAAGGTGTTTTCTTTGGTTGGATGTCTTAAGACTGAGAATACAAATGAATAAGCATTCCTTGGGAAACTTAAGACCTTAAATGGACCTCTCTTCAAAAGTAACTTAGGGAACACTAAAGGCCAGAATGAACTCAAGAAGTGCCACGGCCCTCTGGATGGGGCCATTTTTTGAAGGTGTCTTTGTCTTTTGAGTTTGTGTCCCCTCCTTACTATGGTACTGACATGTTTGGCAAAGATTCTACAAAATAGCCCTTGTCATGTGACAGCGTCCCGTAGTCAGTCTAGAATTTTCTTCAATGTTTCCATGTGTTCTTCCAATGTCTTTCCAAAGCTTGTGAAGGCATCCAGGTCCATGATCTATTCCATGAGATTTATGTATCCAACTAATGTCTATACACTTGAGTGTGTGATCTAAGCCACTTTGAGGGCTCCTGCTGCTTTTCAGTTGTCAGAGACATGAGTTTCCATGAGTTACATGGAAAGGGCTGGGTACCCAAAAGGCCTTACCATTGTTAGAAAGGCAGTCAGTCAGTTAATTAACATTTATTACATACCTACTATGTGCAGAGCATTGAGGATACAAAAGAAGACTAAAACAGTCTCTACTTTCAAGTAGCTCACAAACTAATGAGGGAGACAAACGATTATGTAGAAACACACTATGTGCAGGTTAAATAGAAAATAATCAACAGAGGCAAGCACTGACAGTAAGGGGGATAGACAAAACCTTCCTATAGTAAGTTAGAATTTAGCAAGAATTTGAGGGAAGCCAGAGAAGCCAGGAGGCAGAAATGAGGAGGGAGAGGATTTGGGGAATGAGGGACAGTGAGTTTGGAAATGAACTATGTTCAAGGAACAGTGGACAGAAATTGGAAGGACTGGTCAAATCTATCTCAGCAAATGAAAATTGTCTTTTCCTTGTGCTTCTCTGACATAGGAATCTAATTGTGTAGCTCTGTTACTGAAAACCACTGGCATCTTGTCAGCCAATACATTTTATGTGCCAATTTCTTCATCTCTAAAATGGGGATAATGATATCATCTATTTTACAGGGTTGTGGGAGTCAGATGAGATTGAACAATTAGTCCACTAGCAGTTACTGAGTGCTTCTTACGTGCTAGGCACTGTGCTAAGCACCAGGGATAAAGATAAAGGACCTCATGGTATATTGGGGAGACAACATGCACAGTGCTATGACAAACAAGGCATGTACTGGATAAATTAAAGATAATCAGCAGGGATAACACTAGAAATGAGTGATTGGGAATACCTGGAACCATTGGCATGATGAACTGGTCTGCTGTAGTCTGCTTTGTTGGAAGTTGGGTTTCTGCAGCATTCAGATGTTTCAAATCATCTTCCATACCACTACTATGGGTGAATCATAGGGACTGCTGGACTCCATGATGATGCTGTTGACCAGTATTTCTTTCAGATTGTTCCTGATATTTCCATTCTTAGGCAGAAAAGTCCTCCATGACATTTTTCTAGGAGTTCAGAATTAATTGAACTAAGGATTCTGTGGATGGACCCTTAGACACAACCTGTTTCCCATTCCTTCGAGAACATAGCTCTCATCCTAATGAGCCAATCAGTGCTCGAATTCTGCAGTCTGTGAAGTCGCCAAAGTCAGGTTTTTCTGACTTGACTCCTGAGTTGGGGGAATCAATGCTCTTGAGATGTTCTCTGGTTTCTTTTTTTCCTGGAAGTTCTTCACAGGCTGCATGGCTGATAAAGGTGTTCAAATACTAAACTACAGCTTGGAGCTTGCAGTAAGCTGCTGTAATTTTGATTAAGCTGAAGTTCATTTCAATTCCCATGGAAAGTTCAGGCCTATGTGAAATAGAGCAGTGTTTCTGAGGCTGACTCTGATATAACCTCAGTGTGAAAAGTCCTTGTCACTCAGTGCAGAATGTGTTGAACACAATGGTTACTCAAGATCAACAGTTCTACATAGGTGGACACTGTATTTTCCATCTTTATGGTGACTTCTGCACAAGTTTTGTGAGTCCAAGTAGAAGTGATTCAAAACCAATTTTAGATGAGGATAGGTCAGCATCATCATAGTCAAGAGGTCCCATACTTGTTTCTTCATAAACATACCTGTAGAGAACAGTGGTCAGATTTGACAGTCAACTCATGCTCCTGATACTGCATGGCCAATGATGCCTTCTGTTGATATCTTGTTGTTTCTCCTAGTCTCTGCTTCACATGTGGTCTCAGTCAGATAAAAAACATCTAAACATTTCCCAGTTGGTCTTTCACACATTTAGTCTTTGCTGTATGCTGCTCTGATGGACACTGGATGCTACCTAGACATATTTCTCTACTGTTTTGTTGGGTTGAACACTATTGTACTAGAGACAACTCTTCAGTTGAAGTCTTTACCTTTGACTATCTACATATGCTTTTTACCCCACTTTTTATTGATATATTTTATTTTTGACATTATCAGAAATTTTTTCCATTATTCCTTTTTCTTCCCCTCCCCAAGAGTCATACCGTATAACAAATGATATTTTAAAAGGAGAGGAAAGGAGAAAAAAGAGGAAAAAGTCAGCAAAACCCATAAATACATTGGAAAAATCTGAAAATATATGAAATATGTCACATCTATGGATCTCCCACCTTTGCACAGAAATGAAGTAGAAACCTCTGTTTAGTGTCTAATTCCTTCCACAAAACACTACTATAAGCATTTTGGTATATATGTGAACTTTCTTCTTAACAATTACCTTGTTGGAGTATAATCCTAATAGTGGAATAACCAGGTTGAAGGGTATGGATGTTTAGTCACTTTATTTGCATAATTCCAAATTGCTTTGCAAAATTGTTATACCAATTGATAGCTATACCAACAATGTATGTGTGTTTATCTTTTTATAGCCCCTCCAACACTGACTTTTCTTTTGTCATCTTTGCCAATTTGCAGGGTGTGAGATGAAATCTTAGGAAATTTTCTATTTGTATTTTTCTTTTTCTTATTAATTTGTCACATTCTTTCATACGTTAATAGTTTAAAAGTCTTTTGAGAATTATTTGTACATATCCATTGATCACTTATCTATTGGACAGTCTTTTTTTTTCTGATTAATATGATAGTTTTTTCCATATCTAGGATGCCAAGCCCTTATCCAAGAAATTTAATAAAGAGATTTTTTCCCATTCCACCACTTTCTTATCACATATATTTATTTTCTATGCGCAGAAGCTTTTCACTTATACATAATCAGAGTTACCTAGTTTATCTTTATAATTGTTCCTGTACCCTGACTATGAATAAATCTCCTGACCATAGCTTTAACAGTTACATGATCTGCTTCTCTTTTCATTTCTTTTCATTTTTCATGTATGATTTTTAATAATAAGGTCATCCATTCATTTTGGATTTATTATGGGATATGATGTAAGATTTGGAAAGGTATAATTTCTGACAGATTGCTTTCCAACTTTCCCAATGAATTAGAAAAAAAAAACAAATAGGGTTTTTTTTTTTAAGTAATAAATGTTATCTGGTTCAATCAGCACTGGATTATTGAGCTCCATTGTTTCTGATTTCCTTTGTCTAGTCTGTTCCACTGACCTACTTCTTCATTTGTAAACCAATACCAAGTGGTTTGGATGACTGCTGCTTTATAACATAGTTTGAGTCTGGAAATACTATTCTCCTTTCCTCTCTACTTTTTTGTTTCATTTCCCTTGTTTTTCTAGACCTTTTATTTCTCCAAATGAATTTTATTGTTTTATCAAATTCTGAAACCTTGATAGTTGGATTAGTATAACAATCTAAATGTGAATCAACTTTGGTAGTGCCTTTTTTTTTATTATTACATTGGCATGCCCAGTCCTCTGTAATTGAATATATCTAAGAATTTTGTGTGTTTGATAGATTGATTCCCAATTATTTTAAACATTTTGTAGTTGCTTTGACTCGAATTTCCATTTATATTATTGTTTCATGAATTTGATTATTTTAATATAAAATGCCATTAATTTGGGGGTGTTTGTTCTATAGTCTATAACTTTGCTGAAGCTATTGCCTCAAATAGTTTCTGCTGATTTTTTAGTATTTCTCAGTAAACTGTAATGTCATCAGCAAATATAGAGTTTTAATCTCCTTTTTGACTGTCTTTATACTTTCAATTTCTTTGTTTTGTCTTACTACTATTGATAGTATTTCTCTTTTTTAAAATTAAAAATTTTTTTCAAATGCTTTATTAACTTCTGGTTTACATCATTCATTTCTGCCAGATTTTGAGTTACAATTTTTTCCCCCATTTTCCCCTACCCACCAGCCCAGAATAGCAGTCCCAAAGGATATCCCCTCATCCAATCTGCTCTCTCCCATATCTTCTTCCATAGCCCCTTTGACTTTTCCATTAGGGCAAGGTGAATCTTTGTGCCCCAATGCCTGGACATCTTATCTCCCAAATATATGCAAAATAGTATTAATAATAGTATTCATATATATTTGAAACATTTAATTTTAAAACTTCGAGTTCCAGATCCATTCCCTTCCTCCCTTGTCACCCATTCCCACTGGGAAATAAGCAATTCAGTATATATTGTATATGTATAGCTATGCAAAACATTACCATAGTAGATATATTGTAAAAGACTGGCTATATTTCCCTCCAACCCATCCCAGCCCCCACCTGGTCCATTCCCTACTTTGATCCTGTCCCTCTTCAAAAGTGGGTGCCTCCATTCTCCCCTCCCCCAGCATCTCCTCCCCTCCATCATCCCCCCTCTCATCTCTCTCCCCTCTACTCTCCTGCAGGGTGAGATATCCCATTTAGTATGTATGTCATTCTCTCCCTGAGCCAAATTCAATGGGAATATGGTTTTGCCTTTTTGCCTTCCTATTTTTCCCCTCCCCTGCAACCATATCCCCTTGCCTCTTCTACATGAGATAGTTTACCCCCCCATCTCTCCCCATCTCCTCTTGCCACATTCCTCTCTCACCTCTTAACTTCACCCCTTAAGTATCATCCCTTCCCACCAAATTCAACCTGTGTCCTCTATCCATGTATACCTGTAAACATATATACACACATTCCCATATATGTATTCATATGCCTATATACCCTTCTTCAATTATTTTCATACTGAGAAAGGTTTCATCAGTTACAGTTATTGTTTTTCCATGTAGGAATGTAAATAGTTCAACTTTGATGAGTTCATTATGATTTCTTTTCCCTGTTTACTTTCTCAAGCATTTCTTGATTCTTGTGTCTGAATGTCAAATTTTCTATTCAACTCTGGTTTTTTCCTCAAGAATGCTTGAAAATCCTCTATTTCACTGAATGACCATATTTTCCCCTGAAACAAGATACTCAGTTTTGCTGGGTAGGTGATTCTTGGTTCTAATCCCAGGTCCTTTGCCCTCAGGAATATCATATTCCATGGCCTTCAATCCCTCAGTGTAGAAGCTGCCAGATCCTGTTCTATCCTGATTGTGTTTCCACAATATTGAAATTGTTCCTTCCTGGCTGCTTGTACTATTTTCTCCTTGATCTGGGAATTCTGGAACTTGGCTACAATATTCCTAGGAGTTTTCTTTTTGGGATCTTTCTCAGTATGTGATCTGTGGATTCTTTCAACCTCTATTTTGCCCTCTGGGTCTAAAATATCAGGGCAATTTTACTTGAGCATTTCTTGAAGGATGATTTCTAGGTTCTTTCTTTGATCATGGCTTTCAGGTAGTCCAATAATTTTTAAATTATCTCTCCTTGATCTATTTTCCAGGTCAGTGGTTTTTCCCATGAGATATTTCACATTGCCTTCTATTCTTTCAATTGCTTGGATCTGTTTAACAGCATCTTGAGTTCTCATAAAGTCACTACTTTCCATTTGCTCCAGTCTAATTCTGAAGGAATGATTCTCCTCAGTGAGCTTTTGAGATTCTTTTTCCATCTGGCAAATTCAGCTTTTTAAGGCACTCTTCTCCTCATTGCCTCTTTGAGCCTCTTTTGCCATTTGAGTTAGTCTATTTTTTAAGGTGTTATTTTCCTCAGTCAGGCTGTTGACTCTCATTTCATACTTTTCCTGCATCCTTCTCATTTCTCTTCCCAATTTTTCCTCCACTTCTCTTATTTGGTTTTTAAAATCCTTCTTAAGGTCCTCTATGGCCTGTGACCAGCTCATATTTTCATTTGGGGCTTTTGGTGCAGGAGTTCTGACCTCCCAGTCCTCCTCCTGTTCCATGCTTTGATCCCCTTTGCCCCCAAAATAGGAGTCTAATGTTGAATTTTTCTGTTTATTTTGTTTCCTCTGCCTAGGCATGTTGCCACTTAATTACTTGACTTTTGGGCTTGTTGGCACAGTAGGACTCTGCCACGAGACAGGGGAGCTTCCATCCCAAACATTGGGGTCTTCTCAGCTGTTGGAGGTATTAGTTAGGTGCCCTCCCTGAAGCCCCCACACACTCACCCCCAAGACCTCCACCCCAGACTGAAATCCAGATCCAAGAAGGTTAAAGCAAGAGTGATTACCCCCAAGACTGATTGCTGGATCCCCCTACAGTCTGCAGGCCAGGAGCTGAAGCTGCAACTGAAGCTGCAAAATGGCAGCTGTGCCACAGCTCCTCAGCAGCTTCTCACCCCCAGGGGAAGAAGCTGACACACTCCAGAATACTGGTCCCAAAGTCCATCGGGTACTAACCTCTCACTTTGTCCCAGGCATCTATGTGTTGGTAATTCTGGAAATGCCACAGCTGCTGGTCTTCTGGGGTTCCTCCATCCAGCTGCTGGTCTGGCCACCCTGGGGCTAAAACCTCTGACTCACATGGTCCTGGGCTTGGCTCCCAGTGTGCTGCACTGGCCGCTCCCTGCCAGGCTGCTGGGCTTCAGCAGGAGGTTAGCTTCTCTGTGTTGTTCTGTGGATTCTGGAGCTCCAGAGTTTGTTCAGAATCCCCCTTTACATAATTTTGAAGTGGTGTGGGCTGGAGCTCTGTGGAAGTGCTGTTTCTACTCCACCATCTTGACTCCACCCCCCAATAGTATTTCTAAAACTATGTCAAATAATAGTGGGAAATTTAGGCCTCCTTGCTTTATTTTTAGTGTATTCCCATTACATATTATGTTTGCTTTTGGTTTTAGATAATACTTTTAATAACATTTTTTAAAGCCTCTTTATGATACTTTATAGGGTTTTAGCACAAATTATTGCATTTTATCAAAGGCTTTTTCTGCTTGTATTGAGATGATGATGCATTTTAAAAATGATTTTATTTTTTCCTAATATTTCCCAAGTTACTTTCTTGCATAATCTAGCATAGACATGATTGATTTCTTTGATGAATTGTTGTAGTTTGACTGTATCTTATTTAAAAATTTTGAACCAATTTTTGAACCAATACTTGTTAATTATATTTGTCTATACTTCTAGTATGTTCATTTTGGTCTTTTTTTTTTTTTTGGCATCCTCAGCACTTAGCATAGTGCCTGGCACATAGTAGGCATTGAATAAATGCTAATTTACTAACAGGTCAAGGGAAAGGGTAGATGAAAAGGTCAGATCTGCTTTTTAGGTAGATCCATTTGGCAGCTTAATGGAGGGTGGACTGGAGTGGGAAGAGACTTGAGGAGGGTAGTATCACTGGTAGATTATGTGATAGAGTTTACAAAGGTAGGAAAGACAGGACTTAAACACTGATTGGATGTAGGGCCTTTGATTCCACACAGAACTGAAGCCTCTATAGTATCTATTCTAAGTTTCCTCCTCCAAAGAATGTCATTGTTATTGTCCCCTACCCCCTTTTTATGTTGTGCCTCAGCAGTATCAATTCCTGCACAATATAAAGGAAATAGAAGTATTGCCCTTGGTAGACATTTTCCTGTATCCTGTATCCTGATGTCTATTACTATCCCTTCCCCTCCCCTGGATGATTTTTTTCTCACTTGACATGAAATGACTAAGGAGATAAAATTTATTATTACTTCAAGTTTCCATTATATTAATTTCTCCTATATTTATTCTACAATGTAATCAATTTTATGCTTTATTGATTTTTATAAGTGAGTCTGCACCTGTCTAAAGCCACTTTTCTATATCCTTGAGTTGAGCTCAGGAATTTAGCTTTTGCTCTGAGTTAGATTAAAATAGAAGTTATCTGTTACATTAGTAGCCCCTGGGATATTTCTTGAACATCTTTTTTTTTTCTCTAAGCCCCATAAGTTATCTTGTTATCATTCTCAAAGGACATATTGTTTATTCTTTCATGTCTTTTTGCATTTGGGGAGCTTTAAAAATCTCTTCCAGAGAGACAGCAAGTCTGGTAGTTTTAATCCTCTAGGAAAGATTACAAAATGCAAATGGTTCCCATAAAACAATTAACATTCCTTAATTGTTAGAGAAGAACATGATTAGCCTTACTAAGACTCCTTCTTTGTTGTGAGTTAATAAAGAGGTTACCCTCCTCATTGAGGCTGCTGGCTTCATTGAGGTGGCCAATCTAACCCACTTTGCTAAAAGTTACATACATCACTGTTAATAAAATGATCTTGCTTAGAGTCTGTGCTTGGTCTACCTTTATTAAATTTACATGGTACATGACCTTTAAAGAATATCTCTTCCTCTCATGGCAGTGTTCTTCATTGGGATTCCTTCCCACTATTGAATCAATCTTTTTTTTTCTCCATCTCATCATGTAAGTTTCCCTGAGATACTACAGGTATCAGTTTCCCTTTCATTGTTTACCATTGACTAGATTAGGGTACATCACATATCACTCTGTATCTTCTGTATTCTCTTTATATGTGCCTATCAATGCTTCCCAAAACAAAACAAAATGTTGATTCATTAATAGGCAGAATGTTATGAGGTTTAGTCCATGTTGTTTCAGGTTTATTCTTTGTCTATCACTTTTAGTTCAGTCCTCCTCCCCTCTTATCTCCTATACTTTTAAAAGAACCCCCTTAATGATATTTTATTGTTATTGTTGTTTTTAATTTAGGTTAAAAATCTTTCTCTTTCCTTGAGCAATTTATTGTGGCTTCCCTAGTTTTTGGATTTATTTGGCTTTTATGTATTTCTGTTATCTGAGTGTTTTGTAAAGCAAATTATTTGTTCAAATCTATTTTTTTTTGTAAAAATACTTCAAATGCCTCTCTTTAATAAATCCCCATTAAAAACTGATGATTAAGCTCAAAATTTGAGTATGTCACCTTAGTTTGCATCTTGAACTCTTTTGTTCTTTGGAACACATTATTCCATTCCTTTTGGTAGTTTCTTGTGTGTGTAGGATAGTTTTGTGTTAGTTGAACTTCCTTTCCTTTGCATTTTTAAGGTCTTTCTCCTGGTAACTTGCAGAATTTTTTAATTGTCATTGGAAAATTGTTAAATTTAACACCCATCTGTCTTGGAATTGCAGCATAAAGTTTTAGAGGTAGTCTATAGATCCTTTTGATTGGCTCTTTATTTCCTATATTCAGAAGTTCTAGATAGTGCTGTGTGTGTGTGTGTGTGTGTGTGTGTGTGTGTGTGTGTGATATTCTTCACATTATAGTGTTCATATTTTTTGTCTCATTATGTTTTTCTGGAAGACCTATAGCCCTTAAATTGCCTCCCTGCATCATATCTTCTGGAGCAGTATATTTTACTTATAGAGAAACTATGTCTTCTTTTAATATTATTATTATTATTATTATTATTTTGCTTTTCTTCTTGCATTCACCTCTGTGTATTTGGATCCCCAATAACTTTATTTCAATCCCAGTAACTCTTTCATTTCTTTGGTGAGACTTGCCACTATGAATTCAAGCTTTAATATATAAATTATGAGACATTTTATTTTATTTATTTTTATATCATATGTAAATAATTTATAAATTAAAAATACAGAATATAAATAAAATATATAAACAAAGAAATAATTATTTTTGTTGTACTAGGTCATAAATTCTACTTTTCTGATTCTTTTTTCTCTCTTGAACCATTAGGGAACCCTCTGTTATGGTTCCATGTTTAGGAATTAACAGTGTCCTTTGCTTTGTCATGTCTTAATTAATTTTCTCTTCTATTGCAATATTTATTCAGAAATATTAGAACTCACTTAAATGCCCTGGAAATTGTTTTCTCCTCTGCTATTAATATCTTTCCTCTTTGTTCCTCTGCTTGTGCCTCAGGTTTTTAACCAATTTTTTTTCCTCTTGAGATCTTTAGAAATTTAAGTATTTTTTCCCCTTTATATTTCCCCCTCTTTGACTATATGACTCTTTCCACTTTGATGGTGCATCCCTTAATGACTAAAGTTCAAAACTATTTCACTCTCCTCCCACACCAGAAAATTCACTTTTTAGCAGCCTCAGTCTCTGCCACAAGTGGCTTCTGGTTGGGGGTATAGGGGTGAGTACAGAACTTGCCTCAGCTGAATGCTAGTTTCTTTCCATTAAGACTGATAGAGCCCTACACATATACTAAAGCCCTGCCCCAGTTCCCTCTGTTTCCTAGTTCTCTGACTGTGCACTTTTATATAGGTCTTTTTCTTCATCTATAAAATTTGAGAGTGACCTCTAAGATGCCACCCACTTCTGAATCTATCTTACTATGACCTAATCATAAATCATGAAAAAAATGTAGCCCCTATCCCAATAAGACATTGTCAGTCTTTGGCATGAACTCTTTATAATAAAGAACAGAGATGCTCCTAGCTAAATAGCTACTACCATTAGGTTCACATCTGTCTTTTTTCCATAAACCAAACTTCCTGTTTCAGGGATTGCCTGTCCCGTCAGAGATCTCACCTTACTTAATGATGAGTATTCCCTGTGCCACCTGATGTTATCCTCTGAAGTCTTATTAGTTTTCCTTATAATGTCTATTTCTCCTTTAATTAGTCCAAAACTGGAGTTCCAAGTTCACCAGTGTTCTGTCTCCAAACCTTTCCCATTCAGACATGGAGAGAAGTAGGCAGAAAGAGAGGATACGTATAGATATGTGCAGAGAAGGCTAAGCTCACAGCCAAGGCTCTTCTACCATCTTCCTCGCCTTGCTGGTGTAGACAATGCCAACTGAATCCTGAATAGGATTTAAACTCATTCCTACAGAATTTTGGAAGAAAAACAGAAAAAAAAGTATCTTTCTGATAATAGTGGTTGTAAATGTTAAAGGGAATTGCTAAGGGAGGGCATGGGTTCTCCTTATTCAACAGACTTTAAAGCTATTAAGAATTCTTATCTGCCTGGTTTTCATTAAATATAGACCTGGCCAAAAGCAGAAGGAATGACTAGATAACCCTTTGAAGTCCCTTTTAGTCCTAGGAGTCTACAGAACACAGTCTAAATGTTTTCAGATGGCAGGGGGTGGAGGGGGATGGGAGAGAAGTTTGTACAATTTGGACAAACCCACAGAAAATGTTTGCTTTCAGAAAAAATTCCCTTATTTGGTAATTGCTAATTGCCAGAGTAGCTTCAGTTCCATTACCATGGATACAAGTACAGTGATAGCCAAACTTGGGTGTTTTTTTCTTTCGACACCATAAGGTGTTTCAAAGATGTTTGTGAAATTATCAAAATTTTTCAGAAAAAGTTAGGTTTTGTGCCAGTTTTAAGTTACTCTAAAATTATTATTTTATTCATTCAAAACAACCAAACTAAACATATTTATTGTCTTTTATAATAATTATTACATAAAGTACTTAGTCTTCCCCTTTTAAAAGATAGGAGCTTTGTTTTCACATTACCCACACTTACTCTAGGGTCTTTTCAAGCATCTTCCTTCCCCCCCCTTTTCTCTGAAACACTCTTGTAAAACTTTCAGTGATTTGGTCAATGCAGTGACCTAAGGGTTCTCACATTTCATTAACATCTAGTCTATGTTAGTCATTTAAAAATATATCTTTTGCACAAATGTATTTTGTTTTTACATAGTATGCATTTCTCAATGTCCCTATGTCCTTTTCCTTTCCCCTCCTCAATAAGCCATCCCTTGAATTAATAATTTTAAAAGAAAGGGGAAAACCAGTTTAGCAAAATAAAACAAAATATCAAGAGTACATGCAATACTCTATACTAGGGCTAGGGAATCTGTGGCCTTGAGGCCACATGTGACCCTCTAGGTCATCAAGTGTGGTTATTTCAGTGTTTTGTGAAGTTCAGATTCAGTCAAAGGGCCACAGTTGAGGACATAGAGGGCCACATGTGACCTTGAGGTCACAGGTTCCCCACCCTTGCTCTATGTCCATAGTCCCCTACCTCTTCATTGAAGAGAAGTTACATTTTAATCAACTTTCTTCCAGGTCCAACTATGGTCATTAAAATGGCCCAGCATAAAACTTCATGCTATTGTATTTTGCATTTGTTGTCTTTTGCATTATCATTATTGTGTTTTTGTATTGTTATAGTCATTGCATATGGTTTTTCCTGGATTTGTTTATTTTATACTATATCAATTCATCTCCCCATGAGGCTCAGAATTCTTTATATTTATTGTCTTTTTCAGTGAAGTAATGTTCAATTACGTCCACATACCACAGTTTGTTCATCCATTCCCCACTACTTTGTTCCCAGTTTTTTCCAAACCACAAAAAAATGCCGTGATGAAGATTTTAGTGTATATAGAACTTATCTGTCTTTGTTCTCTTTGAGGTAAACACCCAGTAGTGGGGATCTCTGCATTGAATCATCAAAGGGCATGAACATTTTGGTTAGATTTTTAACCAAATATAAATCGTCTTTCAGAATGGTGGGGCTAGTTTACTGATCTATAAACAGAATATTAGTGTGTTCTTCTTTCTGAAGACCTGCCAACATTGACTGTTTCCATTTTTTGTCATCTTTTCCAGTTTCCTGGAGATGAAACCTCAGAGTTGTTTTGATTTTCATTACTCTTAATATTAGTCATTTGGAACACTGTCTTATGGTGGGGGCAATATTTTACCATAGTATGAGTCCTGTCATTGCACTGACAATTCCTGTATAGCAGAGCTTAACAGTACTTGTGTCTGTTGCATATTTTTGGCATGACCATCACAGTACTTTCTAATTATCTCTGCCTATCCATTTGAATTTTGAATGCTTTATTCTTGGTTATAAATTTTCTGCATCCAAATTGCCTTTTGCTTTTGTTGGCCCTCAAGCAGCATAGAGGGTGTTTGCTGATTACTGATAGAACATGTCTTTTTTTCATGTATAAAATCGCCAATGGAAACTGCTTTTTTTTTTTTTCAGATTGCCTTGATTGCCTTAGCATTATTGTATTCATTGGGATGATTCTTTTAGAGAGTGAGGAAAGGGAATGTTTGAGTTGAAAAATCCAAGTCATCCATTTCCCCTCTCTTCTTCTGTCCACACAGGAAATTCCCAAAATTAACGTTTCAATATCTAGAACACTGGCTAGTATATGTTGAAAATCCTTTTTTTTGTGGGGGGGGGGGGAAGGGAGAAGGTTTAAACCTTTGATTTTTATCAGTTTAGAGAACTCCCTGTATGAAAACTCCCACTCCAATGTAAAGGATCATGCTTCCCTCAGTGTCTTTTGACAATTTAATGACTTGCCTGCAGTGCTTTTTCTTAGAAAGTTGCCTGGGACATTGAACGGTAACATGAGATTCATCAATGGTCATACAGCTAGTATGTGTCAAAGGTAGGACTAGAATCCAGGACTTTCTGGTTCCAAGACTGATCCTTAATCTGCTAAACTTTGTCACCTTAAATACTCCACAGAGGTATATTTTAGATGGTATTTTAGGTTTAATTATTTAAACCAATAATTTGACAGATGAGGTAAGTGAAGCTTGGAAATGTTTGTGATTTGACCATTTCCCACAGAATATAAAATGGACGCATCTAAAACAACATTAAATTCTGCAGTTTACTCCTTAAGTGAATCAGTTAACTGTACAAGGCTCCCAGAACTGGGAATTATATTCACTGAGGGATAACAGGGCCCTTGTCAATAGCTCAGTGCCTTTATCCACCGACCCTTAGTCCCTCTTCTCTCTTCATAGAGGGAAGCTTCTCATTGCTTCTCCTGGCCTTCTGGCTTTTGCCTCCCATGATCCTTAAGTCCTTCCACCTAGGAAAATGACACTTATCACCTAGGAGGCACAGGGCATTTGAGCCCTGGACCTGGAGTCAGGGAGACCTGAGTTAAATCTGGCCCCAGCCACTTACTAGCTATATGACTCTGGGTAAGTCACTTAACCCTTTTTGCCTCAGTTTCCTCATCTGTAAAATAAGCTGGAGAAGGACATGGCAAAGTACTCCAGGATATTTGCCAGGAAAACCCCAAATGGGCTCATGAAGAGTTGGACATGACTAAAATGACTGAACAACTGGTACATAGTACTTAATAGAGTCATTTAATTTTTTTCTTTCCTTCTATCACTTCCTTCTTCCCTCCCTCCTTTCCTCTCTCCCTCCTTTCCTTCCTTCCTTCTTTCTTTCCTCCCTCCCTCCCTCCCTCCCTTCCTTCTTCCTCCCTCCCTCCTCCCCTTCCTCCTTCCCTTCCTTCTTTCCCTCTTTCCTTCCTTTCTTCCTTCCTTCCTTCCTTCCTTCCTTCCTTCCTTCCTTCCTTCCTTCCTTCCCTCCTTCTCTCCCTCCCTTCCTTCCTCCCTCCCTCCCTCCCTTCCTTCCTTCCCTCCCTCTCTCCCTCCTTTCCTTCCTCCCTCCCTCCCTTTCTTCTTTCCTTCCTCCCTCCCTCTCTCCCTCCTTTCCTTCCTTCCTTCCTTCCTTCCTTCCTCCCTCCCTTGCTTTTTTCCTCCCTTCCCTCCTTCTTTCTTCCCTTTCTTCTTTCCTTTCCTACTTCCTTCCTTCCTTCCTTCCTCCCTTCCTTCTTTCCTTCCTTTCATCCTTCCTCCCTCCCTTCCTTCTTTCCTTCCTTTCCTCCTTCCTCCCTCCCTTTCTTCTTTCCTTTTTTCCCTCCTTCCTCCTTCCCTCCCTCCCTCCCTCCCTTCCTTTCTTCCTTCCTTCCATCCTTTTTTCCTCCTATTCCCATCATCCTTTTTGAGGATAAGGGGTGACAGTACTCCCCAGCATTTGGAATTTTGCTGTCTCTTGAAAAATCCTCTGTGGCACACCTGATATTTGAAATTACACAGCATAGCATCCAATTGAGTGTCAGTACCTACTGGAATGAAGATGAATAAGCCAGCCTCCCAGGCAATAGGCTCAGGATCCCATTTACATACAACACCCAACAAATATATGCAACAGACACAGCCCCAAACAAAAGCATCACTCAGCAGTCAGCTCCAATGATTACAGTCTGCATTTCATCCCAGTTAGAATGTATGCATATGTCAGGGCAGTATATGTATATCCATGCAGCATAAACATGTGCACAACAGCAGATGGGTTAAAGCCCCTATTATAGAGGCATAATACCAACACAAGGTAGATGAGCAGGCTGAGAAATAGGCAGCCGAAGCACACCTAAGTGTGCTGCAGTTAGCCCAGCCAACAATGAGCACACATGATAAGGGGGGCGGGTCTGGAGATGTGGATTAACATTGGCATTAGCTTCTGAGTGTGTGCACACCTCCATTCCTCAGGCTTAGTCAGCAATCTTGGCCATAGCTCAGACATGCCTAACCCTCTTGTGACCAGCTGTCTGTTCTGCCCCTCTACCTGTGCCCAGGCTGGCCAGCCATATTACTGAATTGTAAAGGGTGTGTCTGTATGCTAGGAGTCTCTGTGGCTGAAGTAGCAAGCAGAAAAGGCATTTCCCATGATTTAAATGTGTTATTGGAGTAAGGGGCATAGTACCGAAGGATTTTGTAACAAGCTTAAAATGCTTGTTCCTTTTTCATGGTCTGCATCAGACTGTCTTTGCATTACTGGCAGGGACTCTGTCTTGCTTAGAGTCTACTGAAGTGAGATGAACCCAAACAAGTCTCTGGCAGTATTTTAAAAATAAACAAGTTGACCATTCACTCCACAATTAGGTTTGGAGCAGCTTTGCATCAGTCTGCTAACTTCAATATCCCATGGACATCCAGGTTTCTGAGCAGAACCATCTCACCTTGTAGAAGGTTTTGACAACAAACACAGGAATCATTTAATAGTTTAATGCTTTCAATGTTTATCTGAGCAGAATTACTCTTGATTATGTCCAGTTCATCTTTTTTTGCAACTGACTCCTGTTGACATGACACCTGCTACTCCCCCTCTCCCCTAACCTGCCCAATCCCTCTTCTTTGTAAAGGACCAAAGTTCCTAGGCTTTTTCTGTGACCTTCCAGTCTCTTCTTCTAGCTGGGAAAAATTAAACTTCCCCCAGACCCCTTATAGACCAGAGGCTACACACTTCCCCTAAGTTATTCATTCTCCTCCCATTTTTTTTCCTCTGGAGCTTTCATTTTAGATCAAGATTTAGCCATTTATTATGGTCCTTGTGACCAAATCAACCTTTTCTCTGAGGATCAATTTGAACTTGAGTTATCTCCTAGATTTTTCTCAACACAATTTTTTTTATCGTTGATCAGAATTTTCACTTATTTATTCCTCTTTCCCTCCCAGTTTTTATATTGGGGCATCATGTCAGATTCTGCCCCTGCCTGCACTCTTGGTGGTCAGACCTTGCTTGGTTCTGTCATCCCTATAGTCTTGATCCTACTGCTTGGGCTATTCTGGATGTGATAGGTAGGTCTACACCCTGCTCTCTGCAGGAATCCCTGACTTCTGGCTCAGTCTTTTGGTGGATAGATGTCTTTTTGGCCTTCGCTCAGCTCTGTCTCCTTCTCCTTGTACAATACTCTACCAAGAATTGTCTTCATCCCTCACTGTGGCCCCAGTAGGCCACAGGCTTCATGACATTGATTAGAAAAGAAAGAAGAGATTATTAGAGTTCCATGGAATCCACTGAATTAAGAAATTAGGGGCAAAAGATCTCAAGATTATGAAGAATACAAATCCTACCAAAAGATATAGTCCACTGATCATGATGTTAACAATCTTTCTGGTAGACCTGGGCTGCTTTTTCTGCCCAAGTGCTGGCCCTGTGTCTTTCTAGGACCCTGGCACTGAATGCCTGGGTGCTATCCTGGGTTATTTGGGTGCTCTACTTATACAGTTTAGTGCTGCAGTTCTGTTGTGGGCTGCTTGGGTGCTATGCCTTCCTCCATCCTTGACTTGTTAACAGTCAGAACATCTGCAGGGCTCCCTCACTCTTCTTGTAAAATATAGTTAAAGGTATTGCATCTTTTTCTTTATCATTATTCTTTTTGATGAATTAAAAAAAGTCCTGAATCATCTTTGGGAGAACTGGGATGCTCTGAGAGCCCTTGGGTCATTTTCTTAAGAGGAAATTTCCAATTTCATTCTTAAATGTTGTTGGGATGACTTGGCTTAATTGGGCCTTTTGTTAATCTTTTTCTAAGCTATTTTTCCTTCCACTGCTTCTCATAATTTTACGAAATACCAGTGTTCATAATCTTCAATTATACTTGTCAGTATAGATTTACAAAGTAATTCGTATTCTAAGTTGGTGCTCTTCATGGTTGCCATATTTTGTCACCTGGTAAATAATTATTGTGCTGATTATATTATGCATAAAATGTGGCAAATGAGATCTATAATCATTCCAAAGAGTTTGGCCCATATTCCCATAGAGGAAAAAACAAGTAGATGAAGGATGCCTATTGTCCAGACCATCCAGTTTGTTTTCCACTAGTATTCTCATTGTTCAGGAATCTTCAGTTGTGTCTGACTTTTGTGACCCCATTTGAGGTTTTCTTGGAAAAGATAATATTTCCTTCTCTAGATCATTTTACAGATGAGGAAACTGAGGCAAACAGGGTTATGTGATTTACCCAGGGTCACATAGCTATTAAGTGTCTGAGGTCAGATTTGAATTCAGGAAGATGGGTCTTCCTGACTGGGGACTGGTACTCTGTGTGCAATATGGTGCCACCTAGCAGCCCAGACTATTCTCATTAAACCAAGAAAAAGTAAGGAAGAGGAGCAGGTTAGGTGACTGGGACCTTTGTGGCTAAATTATGAAACAAGAATTTCATAGGGTGAAGAAACATGGATGGGTTGCAATCCTGACATTGCTGAGATTATGAATCCATTTGAAGTTCTGAGGGTGAATATCGAGTTTCCTTAAATACAACACAGAATGCTGTGTTCCTCATTCCTGATGTACAACATGCTAAGATATGCTGACCAACAAAAATTATGTGTCTTAAAGTAACAGATTGTAAAAACACAATTATTCTGCAAGTGACTTGAGAGTAGGGATTCTGTTTTTGCTTTTCTTGGGACTCCTAGCACTTATCACAGGGTCTGGTACATAATAGGAGCTTAATAAATACTTTCGACCCATTGGCAATAATAGGCCTTAATGTCATACTATAGGAAGTCTCATAGTCTAGTATTCTCTAACTGATATTCTCTCTCAATAGAGAATCACCGGGATTACAAAATTATTTTATTCCTTTAAATGACTTGTGTACTCCAGAGACTATTGAGTAGAGAGGAATGTGAACAGAGTGATCTTCATCAAGTTGGTCTGAATGGGGGAGCGTATACTAAAAATATTGGAACAGATAGTATTTTATTACTTAGAATGATTGATAGAGAGCTGCATAACCTTAGCATCTAATTAAAGGCCCTCATTCTGTAAAGTGGGCATGTGGAGATGTAAAGATTGAGCAACGTGTTCAGTGTCACAGAACTAGCCAGTTTCAGAGCTACAACGACCAAAATAATGATAACTTTTTCACACATCTTTATTTGATTTTCAAAGCTCTTCATAACCTGACTCCTTTTACCTTTCCAATATTATTACACCTTCCTCCCCAATGTGTGCCCTTCAATCCAGTGACTCTGGTCTCCTGGCTGTACCACAAACAATAGCCTCCATCTCTTGATTGGGCATTTTTTCCATCTTCCATTCCCAGAAGGCTCTCCTTCCACAGAGCTGCTTCCAGGACTTCCCTGGCTTCCTTGAAATTCCAGCTAAAGGGGGTGGAGTCAAGATGGCATGGGAAAAACAGCACTTCCATGGAGCTCCAGCCCACACCACTTCAAAATTATGTAAAAGGGGGACTATGAACTACCTCTGGAGCTCCAGAACCCACAAAAAGACACAGAGAAGCTAACCTCCTGCTGAGGACAGTCCTGCAGCCCAGCAAGGAATGGCCAACACAGCACTCTGGGAGCCGAGCCCAGATCTTTTTTGAATGTGGGGATGTGAGTCTCAGTTTTAGCCCCAGGGTGGCCAGACCAGAAGCCGGCTGGAGGGACCCCAGAACATCAGCAGCTGGGGAGTTCCCAGAATTATCAACACATAGATGCCTAGGACAACGTGAGAGGTTAGTGCCCTATGGACTTTGGGACTGGTTGGGAGAATGTGTCAGCTTCTTCCCTTGGGGGCCAGAAGCTGCTCAGGAGCTGGAGCCTTGAAGCTTCAGTCTGTGAACTATAGAGGGATCTGGAGATCAGTCTGGGTGGTAAGTACTCTTGCTTTACCCTTCTTGGATCTGGTTTGTGGTCTGGGGTGTAGGTCTTTGGGTGTGTGACCAGCTTGCCAGAGTGTGTGGAGGCTTTACAGAGGCCACCCAACTGATACCTTGAGAAAACCCCAAGTTTTGGGATGGAAGTTCCCCTGGCTGGTGGCAAAGTCCAACTGTGGCAACAAGCCCAAAAGTCAAGTAATTGAGTGGCAACATGCCTAGGTAAAGGAAACAAAATAAACAGAAAAATTCAACATTAGACTCCTATTTTGGGGGCAAAGAGGATCAAAGCATGGAACAGGAGGAGAACTGGGAGGTCAGAACTCTTGCACCAAAAGCCCCAAATGAAAATACAAGGTGGCCACAGGCCATAGAGGACCTTAAGAAAGATTTTAAAAACCAAATAAGAGAAGTGGAGGAAAAATTGGGAAGAGAAATGAGAAGGATGCAGGAAAAGTATGAAATGACAGTCAACAGCCTGACTGAGGAAAATAACACCTTAAAAAATAGACTAACTCAAATTGCAAAAGAGGCTCAAAGAGGCAATGAGGAGAAGAATGCCTTAAGAAGCCGAATGTGCCAGATGGAAAAAGAATCTCAAAAGCTCACTGAGTAGAATCATTCCTTCAGAATCAGACTGGAGCAAATGGAAAGTAGTGACTTTATGAGAACTCAAGATGCTGTTAAACAGATCCAAGCAATTGAAAGAATAGAAGGCAATGTGAAATATCTCATGGGAAAAACCACTGACCTGGAAAATAGATCCAGGAGAGACAATCTAAAAATTATTGGACTACCTGAAAACCATGATCAAAGAAAGAATCTAGAAACCATACTTCAAGAAATTCTCAAGTAAAATTGCCCTGATGTTTTAAAAATAGAGGGCAAAATAGAGGTTGAAAGAATCCACAGATCACCTACTGAGAAAGATCCCAAAAAGAAAACCCCTAGGAATATTGTAGCCAGGTTCCAGAATTCCCAGATCAAGGAGAGAATAGTACAAGCAGCCAGGAAGGAACACTTTCAATATTGTGGAAACACAATCAGGATAGAACAGGATCTGGCAGCTTCTACACTGAGGGATTGAAGGCCATGGAATATGATATTCCTGAGGGCAAAGGACCTTGGATTAAAACCAAGAATCACCTACCCAGCAAAACTGAGTATCATGTTTCAGGGGGAAAATGTGGTCATTCAGTGGAATAGAGGACTTTCAAGCATTCTTGAGGAAAAAACCAGAGTTGAATAGAAAATTTGACATTCAGATACAAGAATCAAGAAATGCTTGAGAAAGTAAACAGGGAAAAGAAATCAAAAGGAACTTATCAAAGTTGAACTATTTGCATTCATACAGGGAAAAACAATAGCTATAACTGATGAAACTTTTCTCAGTATGAAAATAGTTGAAGAAGGTATATGGACATATGAATACATATGTGAATGTGTGTATATATGTTTTCAGGTATACATAGATAAAGGACACAGGTCGAATTTAATAGGAAGAGATGATACTTAAAAGGTGAGGTTAAGAGGTGAGAGAGTAGTGTGGTGAGGGAGAATGGGGAGAGACAATGGGGTGAACTGTCTTGTGTAGAGGAGGCAAGGGAAGGTGGTTGCAGGGGAGGGGAGGAACAGGAAGGCAAAAGGGCAAAACCATATTCTCATTGAATTTGGCTCAGGGAGAGAATGACATGCATACTAAATAGGTTGTCTCACCTTACAGGAGTGTGGGCGGTAGGGGGATGGGGGAAGGTGGTCGAGGGGAGGGCAGGCTGGGGGGGAGGGAAGTTGGAAGCACCCCTTTTGAAAAGGGACAGGATCAAGGTGGGGAGTAGACCAGGTGGAAGGTGGGATGGGAGGGAGGGAAATATAGTCAGTCTTTTACAATATATCTAATATAGTAATGTTTTGCATAGCTACACACGTACAGCAAATACTGAGTTGCTTATCTTCCTTTTAAAATCAAATTAGAAACATATATAAATACCATGATTAATACTATTTTGCATATAATTGGGATATAAGATGTGCAGGTAAGGGGGCTTGGTGATTCACCTTGCCCTACTGGAAAAGTCAAAGGGGGTATGGGAGAAGAGATGGGAGAGAGCAGATTGGTTGAGGAAATATCCTGTATGACTGTTATTCTGGGGTGGTGGGTAGGGGAAAAATGGGGAAAAAATCATAACTCAAAATCTGTTGGAAAATAATGATGTAAACCAGAAGTTAATAAAGCATTTGGAAGAATTTGGAAGAAAAAAAAAGAAATTCCAACTAAAGCTCCACTTTCTACCTTTTCTAGTCCTCCTTTATCTTAAATCCTTCCCTCTGAGACCACCAGTAATTTATAGATTATAGATATTGCTTGATCATAGTTTGCTTATTGTGTCTCCCATTAGACTCCAAGTATTTTGAAGGCAGGCACTATTTTTTGCCTTTCTTTGTATCGGCAGTACTTAGCACAGTGCCTGGCACTCAGTAGACACTTAATAAATGCTATTTGACTCATCCATCATTCTCATTTGATCCCCATCAATCTGTAAGGTAAATGATATCTCCATTTTTTAGATGAGGATACTGAGGCTGAGAGGCTAAATCACTTCCTCATAGTCACATAGCTAGGAAGTATCTGAGAGGGGATTTGAACTAAGGTCTTTCTGACTCTAGCTCCAGTCCTCTATCTACTATGCCACTTAGTTATCACTAGATTCTGTTCTGCTAACTACCCAAGCTACTCCCAGGCTGAGATGGCATCCAGCTTTTGTGGAAAATATAATGGTAGGTAGTTGTTCCTCTGATGTGGCAGAGCTTTTTATTTAATTGGACGGCTGCCATCAGGACCCAAAATGAATCTGTCTAGGACAGAAAAAGATAGAAAAATATTGTACAACTGAAAGTGCCATTGGATTTGATTTTTCATCTAGAACCTTGACTCCTGTATCCTCTGATGATTCTTGGTAAAAGTATAATTAGCACATCTATATTCCAAATGTATTAATTTCTTGATGGATCTGAGACTTGAAGTTCCTTGGGGATAATTCAACTGAGTCTTGATTCAATATAGATCTCCTGAGTCCCAAACCAGAGCTATTCTACTAGCTAGGATTTTTTTCCTTTTTTTTTTAAAAATTATGAAATAGAACAAACATTTCCATAACACAGTGTAATAAAAAGATAAGTGTGCAGAAAACTTCGAATCTATTATGTACAACTTGCCATTCCATTTAAATATATAATAAATTTATCACGTACATTTCTTTTTTTCTTTTTCATTTATTTTCTTCCCTTCCCTTCCCACCCTAACCTAGAGATATTTTCTTTTGTTATTTATAAAGCCCTAGGGAATAGCCCCTTTTAATGGAAAATAAATTAGGACCCCCAGAAATTCAGCACTGATCAGATTATTAATTAGTTCAGTTTGTTAATCAGTGGCAGAGGTTAGAAACCAGAATTCTTGACTGACTGTGATTGACCTGAGAAATCATCTTAGTTTATGCAAACTGGGAGCTCAAGTCAAAAACTTCTAATATTAGCTTCAAATTAAATCTCCTGTGGTGGGGAGACCCCTTAAGGCTCCCACATTTTAATTTCTTGGCCTCTATTTTTCCCATTCATTGAAGCTTCCCATTTGTAATCTACATATATGTATGAGATACAAAATGCTGAGCAGTGGGACTGAGTTATCTGTTTCTGTGCCTAGCATCTTGAGGTATCCTGAGATGAATATGCAGTCTTAATATACCTCTATAAAGAGTAAAATAGAACATAAAACCAAGCTAAAAAAATCCCCAAATATATCTCTTTTTAATAAAGGAAAAGTATCAGGTTTTCTAAGGAAGCATGTCCTGTGAAGTCAATTAAGTATTTATTAAGTGTTTGCTATTTTCCAGGCACAGTGCTAAGTACTGGGAATTACAAATAGAGATGAGTTCTTGCCCTCATGGAGTTTACATTACAATGGTGAAGACAACACAGAAAAGTGAGAAGAAAAGCTAGGAGGGAGGGGACTAAGTGATAATAGAATAATAATAATAGAGGATTGTTGTTGTTGCTTGTCTTTTGTTCTCAAAAAGTACCTTGACATCATGAAGATGATGCCATGACTTGCAAGTGAATAGGATTTAAGTGAGGGAGGCTGTGCAAGGTCACCAGCCTCACCTTCTCCTCTGGAGCCATCTGGGTCTGGTGGGAAGACATAGATCAGGACAAGTGTAGATGGCCCCCAGAGAGGATTGTAAGATGCTGGTAAGACACATAGTGTAGTGTATTAAACGTTACCTGTGAATTTAAAAAAGACCATAGTTAAATTCTGTCATGGCAGGCATTTATCAATGTGACCCTGGGAAATCAGTAAGGCTATGTTTATATTTCTCATATATAAAATGAAGGGTTTTGACCAGGCTTAGGAAACTGTAGCCTCAAGGTCACATGTGGCCCTCTAGGTCCTCAAGTGTGGCCCTTTGACTGAATCCAAGCTTCACATAATAAATCCCTACATAAAAAAGTATTTCTTCTGTAAAACTCAGACTCAATCAAAGGTTATGTAAGGCCACAGGTTCCCTACCCCTGGTTTGGACTTTATGGTCCCTTTTACTGTAACGTCCCTTTTACTTCTGAGTCTATATTTTAATCTGAAGCAGTTATTTGAAAATAAATGTAATCTAAAATCTCATGTAATGGGTTGATGCATGAGTCCTTGATAAGTTTAAGTTCCTTGATAAATTTGATGAGTTGATAGGCTCTCTGACAGATGGAGAAAGACCCTCTGCATGGGGGCTATAGAGAAGGCCATTGGTACCATGTTTACAGAACTCTGACAACAGCCCATTTAGTTCTAGGTAATGGCAGGAGGCGCATTTGAGAGGACTTTTTTTGTTTAGATGACAGATTAGGCTGCCTCAGAGAGGGAAGGCTGGGTTGCAAAACCCCTCTCCTCCAGGACTGAAAATAGCTGAGCTCATGAACTCTCTGCTTACTTCCATGGGCTCACCCAAAGTTCTGTAAGAGAGGTCAGAAACTAGACTGAACTGTGTGGGTCAGTGAATTTTCTCAGCTGCAGATATGGAAGCAGTCAGGGCAATGTAAATGCTCTTGTAGAAATTCATGGCAGACGCACGCATGTGATTGTTCATATGGATTGGGAAGGTCTCTCATGAATGGTATAAACCCCAACGTTCTGTATAGAAGTTGTGGGGAGGGAAGATTCCAGTGCTATAGGCAGCATGATCCCAGAGTCTATCATTCTAGGTATTAAAGGGAGACTTCCTGGGTACTGGCAGCCATGGAAATTACCTCTTGGGTTAGTCTAAGTTTGAAAGTTTCCAAGGGAGGTGGGAGAAGGAGGGAGAGAGAGACAGAGAGAAGGAGAGAGAGAGAAAGAGAGAGAGAGAGAGAGAGAGAGAGAGAGAGAGAGAGAGAGAGAGAGAGAGAGAGAATATGACGAATTTCTTGGGGAAAAGAAGAGAATTGTTCACATAGTCCTGGAACAGCATCCTTTCTGGAAAGCCAAGCCATGACAATGGAAGGCAAGGTAAATCTGGATCTTGCCAGGTCTCACAATTACAGTGACTGGTTTAGACAGTGTTTGACTGATAGGAAGCCCTCAAAGTATTTTCACCTTCTGTGATAAATTTAAACCATAGGGTGGCACAATGTATGATTCTTGGGGAGGCTGGGTAAGACTGTGAGAAAGAAGGACTTACTGGTTTCTTAATGTGTTACCCTGATAGCAGCCTAAAATTCCTGTCCCTTCTGAGAGGAGCTTATGGAATATTTGAATGCATTGTATAATTTCCATATCTATTAACTATTGGGCTGTTAATTACTTGGGGAGGGCTTATGGGATATTTGAATTTTTAAATATTTCCATGTTGGTTCATGAGATTTTGGCAGTCTTTGCATTGTCTATGTTTTCTTTCTTTCTTTTTTTTTTTTTTTTAAAGCAATTGGGGTTAAGTAACTTGCTCAAGGCTACACAGCTAGTCATTATTTATGAGTGGGTGCTCATTTTCTGAGGCCGGATCTGATCTCGGGTCATCCCAACTCCAAGGCCTGCGCTCTTATTCACTGTGCCACCTAGCCGCCCCTTTAGGGCAATTGGGGTTAAGTAACTTGCCCAAGGTTACAGGGCTAGGTTTTTGTTTGTGTGGATTAAGTGTCGGAGGCCGGCTCTGAACTCAGGTCCTTCTGATTCCAGGGCCGGCGCTCTATTCACTGCGCCACCTAGCCGCCCCCATTGTCTATGTTTTCTGTTGGTTGGAATAGACTGTCCTACCTATCTGCATTGCTACCTTTAATGCTTGCATGTGAACTGGAGATCTCTTTTGTCCATACGTGCAAGATACAGGTTACATATACTTTTATTTGGAAATTTCCCAAAGTAAATTATGAAATGAGGAGCATAAATGAGCCAGAGAGAAAAATTATTCTTCTGTGGTTAGTCTTTAGACTTGCTTCACGTGAGGTCATAATCATGGCTGTGCCACAGGTTACACTGTTATTCCCAATTAGTCCTCCCTGCAACAGAGAAGTATAAGATCAGGTCTTCATTACCACTAGGCTTAGTGGTGAGATCTCTTAAATGGGTATTTCCAATGAAATAGGACTGTGGTTGGAGATCCCAATTTATTATAAATTAATAGGCTTGTATCTTGTACTACATTTCTTAGGAAAACATTGGCAAGTGTCTATGGAAGAAAGCAAATAAGCATATATTATTGTTCAGTCATTTCAGTTGTGTTGGGCTCTTTGTGACCCCATTTGTGGTTTTCTTGGCAAAGATACCAGAGTGGTTTGCCATTTCCTTCTCTAGTTCATTTTACAGATGAGGAAACTGAGGCAAACAAGGTTAAGTCTCTTGCCCAGGGTCACACAGCTAGGAATTGTCTGAGGCAGGATTTGAACTCAAGAAGATGAGTCTTCCTAACTCCGGGTCAGTGCTCTACCCACTGTTACCTAGCTGCCCCAAGTATATATTAAGCTCCTATTATACTAAACTCTTCACAGGCACTATGTTAAGCACTTTATACACATTCTTATAATTAAAAAAATTTTTTTTGCTATTCAGAGGAGGGAAGGCAGGGCAATTGGGGTTGTGACTTGCCCAAGGTCACATGGCTAGTGAGTGTTAAATGTCTGAAGCCAGATTTAAACTCAAGTCCTCCTGACTCCAGGGCCAGTGCTCTATTCACTGTGCCACCTAGCCACCCCCACTTTACACATATTCTATTATTTTATCCCGACAACAATCCTGGGGGGGCTATTATAATTCCCACTTAATGGTTGAGGAAACTGATGCAGAGAGTGGTTGAGTGATTTGCCCAGGGTCACACAGCTAGCACAAGTGTCTGAGTTTAGATTTGAACTCAGGTCTTTCTGACTCCAGGCCCGGCTATCCACTCATATCCTAACTATAGGGGGCTCTTGTGTTTAAAGCACCGAGCAAGGAGAGCTGGGGCCTGGTGGAATGCCAATTCTTGGTGGCAGAGGGAACGTGAATGAGAGGAAGGGGGGAATATTTAACAATATTCCCATCAGACAAACCCTCAATCAATGTTTCCCAGACTATGTTCAGGAGCCCTCTGTGAAGAAAAAAGGTTATCATGGCTACCTGGCATGTGTGTCTTCTGTTGTCTTTGTGGGCAATGGAAACTGAACAGCTGCTCTGAGGACCCACCAACAATTAGTCTCTAAACTAATGAAGTGACTGAAAAGCTGGCTTCTTATTGGCCTCTAATCCATCACTGAAACACTTTCTAGATTATTATTGTTTCCACCTTGGCTGAACAGGCACACATACAAATCAATGTCAATCTACCATTTATAGATTTTTTTCCTAGTAGAGACTGATCAGTTTATTAATTTGAAAAGAAAAGAAAGCAAAAGGGATAATATGATTGAACAAGATGGAAGATAAAATTAATTCCTATAGATTTAATTGAAAGGAAATAAATTCAAATATCAAATTCTAAGTTCCGACAAAATGTAAACATGATGATCACTAGCTTCTGCTGGTGAGTTGAATGACAATCAGGAGGCAGAGGGAATGAGGGTGCATAAAATGCTGGGCAGGGAGATAGAAGGAGTTTGGGTTTGAGTCCCTTTCTGCTTTGGCATTTACTGGCTGGGTTACCTTGAGCTAGTCACTTTCTATAGACCTTAATTCCTTTATCTGTAAAATAACCTGCCATTGCTAGTCATCTTGACTTTCTCTTGCCCCTGGACTTGAACACTAGGAGAGTATGAGGCTAAGGGCTTTGGACAGCTCTGCCTCACTTAACTCCAGTTCACATGCAAGTGAAGACACTCCCATAATGCCATTGGTCCTCTGAGAACAAAGGATAAAAAACAACAAAATGCTTAATGTATGCACCTCGTATATGTACCTCAAAGAGTTGTTATAAGGATAAATGAGATAACATAGAAAAAGTACTCTGAAAACTTTAAAGGACCTTTAAAGTATCAACAGATCAATCAATAAGGTTTTATTAAGTGTTTATGATGTGCCAGGCACTGGGGATAGAAAGGGGAAAATGCAATAGTATCTACCCTTACGGAGCTTACTCTTTTACACATATGTAAGTATACACAAAGTAAATATGAGGTCATTTTTTGAGGGGGGGAATCAGAAAAAGTTTCATTGCAGTGAATGCAGCTGTTATGTTATCAAATTAAAAAAATTCAATAGTTCTGAAAAAATTGTGAAAACATTTCAAAAGAAAATGCCATGTTAAAATCTCAGATTTTAAAGTAAAAAAATGCAACGAATTTATACAATTCCACAAAACCCTTGTTTGTAAAGGGAAGATAATTGTTAACAAGGTAAACTTGCAACATTGATATGCTTCCAAATTTTGAAATACTTATTGATGACAAATAATTACATCCTCCTTACTAAGCAAACTGATGGTAATATTGTTAGATTAAGAATAAATTAATCTTAGGGAATTTCTAGAAATCATAGAACCATACTATTCTACCAGAAGGAAAAAAAAATCATCTGCAAATTTAGCATTTATATACATCTACATATAAATGTATCTACATGTACATACACTAAAGGTATATGCTTGGGGGAATCTAGGGGTTACAATGGATAGAGCATTGAGCCTGCAGTTAGGAAGACCTGAGTTCAGATCCAGCCTCAGATACCAGCTTGTGACCTTGGGCAAGTTAGTTCAACCTTTGTTGCCTCAGTTTGTCTGTAAAATGGGGATAACAATAGCACATAGCTTTCAAGGTTGTGAGGCTCAAATGAGATGATATTGTTAGTCTGTGGCATGGTGCCTGTCCTAGCATGAGCACTATGTAAATGTAACTGTTATTATGGTTGTTGCCATACCTTTAGCTATACTACCCAGATCAGCAGAACAAGTTCTTTACCTTGGGCCTCCTACAAAAATTAAATCACAGGCCTAGTCTTTCTATGTATTTTAAATCAACTACTATATTTGTATCACTAATATTGAATGGAATTGTTACCATTCAATTCAATTCAACAAATGAGCTTACTAAATGCCTTCTACATCCAAATTCTGGGGGTACAAAGGTATTTTTTTTTTAAAATGCAGTCCATGTCCTCACAGAGCTTCCAGTCTTTTAAATGGGTTAAGGCATACACATTGATAACTGTGATGAAGTTAAAACTCCTGCAACTTCAAATGGAGCCCATGGGCTTATATGTAGATTTCAGGATCCAGGGATGCGAAAACCTCTATGTATTTTATTTTATGCATTTAAAAACATTACTCTAAAAAGGGAGCCATAGACTTGGCTAGCCTGCCAAAGAGGTCCAGGATGCAGAAAAAGATGAAGGTTCCCTGCTTAAGAATCAAGGTAAAATCTGAAATATGAGGATAGAATAATGCAGCATGGAGCACACACACAGTAGGAGCTTAAAAGCCAGTTCACTTACTGAAGGAGAAATAATTTTCTACCATTAGTAAAATATTAGTATATTTTTAAAGTGTTGCTGCAAAATTTGAGTTTTGTTTAAAGAGAAGGTGACTGGGGCGGCTAGGTGGCGCAGTGAGTAAGAGTGCCGGCCCTGGAGTGGAGGACCCGGGATTGGTTCTGGCCTCAGAAAATGAGCACCCACACATAAGTAATGACTGGCCGTGTAAACTTGAACGAGTTACTTAACCTCAATTGCTTCAAAAAGAGAGAGAGAGAGAGAGAGAGAGAGACAGAGAGAGAGAGAGAGAGAGAGAGAGAGAGAGAGAGAGAGAGAGAGAGAGAGAGAAGGTGACCAAGCTCATCCCCAAACAATAGCCAGGTCAAGAAAGCATTTATTTTGGGTCTGCTAGAGCCAAGGCAGGGCAGGTAGGTGTCAAGGTAGACGGGGTGCCAGGTCTGGAATCAGGAAGACTCCTCTTTGTGAATTCAAATCTGGCCTTGGACACTTCCTAGCTGTGTGACTGGGCAAATCACTTAACCCTGTTGGTCTCAGTTTCCTCATCTGCAAAATGAACTGGAGAAGGAAATGGTAAACCACTTCAGTATCTTTTCCAAGAAAACCTCAGATGGGGTTATACATAGTTGGAGACGACTGTAACAACAACCAAGATCCAAGGCACCTAGCAAAACCTTAAGCAGACTAAGACTTCAATTTTGTCTTCCAAGTGAAGCAAGTCCATGCTTTGCAAGCCTTAGCGGTCTTTGGCTTGTTTTCCCCTGACAGGGTCAAGTTCGGGACCCCACAGTAGAAGGAATCCTGTGGCACCAAGCACCCCCAGGATGCTTTGGCCGCGCGCCTGCTTCTGGGGTCCTCTCTGGGAGCAGAGCTTCTCCAGGCGGTCCAGTCCCTGGAGGTGCATTTCCTCCATCCTCTGCTTCCTGGATCTCCTCCATGCTTTCCCTGGGTTTACAGCGGTCATCCCCAACCCATAGGCGAGCAGCTTCAGCCCTTCAGCCGGCCTCCTAAAATAGCAGTCGGGCACTGCTGGAGGTCTGAGAGATCTTGCAGCACACTTGCATGCATGCGCACGCAGGATCACGCATGCATGCATGCATGCATGCATCCTTCCTTCTACGCTTCCCTCGCTGTGCCTGCTCGCTGGGGAATGGGCTCCGGGGTCCTCCAGCCCCAAGCTGGTGTGTGTGTGTGTATGTGTGAGATTGTGTGTATGTGACTGAGTGAATAAGTGTGTGTGTGTGTGTGTGTGTGTGTGTGTGTGTGTGTGTGTGTGTGTGTGTGTGTGTGTGTGTGTGTGTGTGTGTGTGTGTGTGTGTGTGTGTGACGTGGGCAGGGGCAGCTCCCACCGCCGTGGTGCAGGGAGGAGCTCGTGATGCTTTATTAGCGCCCCGCAGGTTGCAATGAGGGAGCAGATTGCAGCTCGGAGAGCCACGGGAGTCAGCGAGGGGCGCTCTCCTTCCTCCGCCCCCCCCCAACCCCCACCCCGCGCCTCCCGCCCCCGCCCCCGGGTCTGGCTGCCTCCCTCTCTCTGCCTCCTTCTCTCCCTCTTTTCTCCTCTTTCCCTCTAGCTAACGCCAGACCCAGGCGTCCTCGGCTCTGCCTGGAGGGACCAGGACCGATTGAAAAGCCCAGGGCAAAACCCAACTAAATCCACTGCCTAGGGATCGCGCTGAAAGCCGCCGCTCAGCCCTCTCCTCCTCTTTCCTGACCAGCCTCTCTTCTGTCTTTCTCTCACTCTCCTTTTTTCTTTCTTGCACACTGGGTTTAAGAGCAAAAGGGGGAGAGAAGCTGCAGAGGAGCGGGTGGGGGGTGGGGGAAGGAGGCTGGGATAAAAGCTCAAATTTCATTTTCGGTGAAGGAAAGCGCAGAAGAGCAAGTCTTTTTTTATTTTTTCCCTTTTTTTAAAAAAAGAAACTTTTTTTTTCGGGTTGTTGTTGCTCCCCCTCCCCCGCCCCCTTTTGGGGAGTTTTGCTTTGCCCAAGTAGTTGAAAAGTGAAATCGACTCGTGATGGTCCTCCTGTCCCTTTGGTTGGTAGCAGCTGCTCTGATAGAGGTTAGGACTTCAGCTGATGGACAAGTAAGTGCAACAAACAAACGACCAAACTCAACTCTTCCTCCCCCTTTCCCCCCCCCAAAGAGCTGATTTCTCCTCCCACTCTCAGCTCTCTTTTGCAGAAGCCAAAAGTGAAGACTGGATCAGGATGGCTGTGTGTGTGTGTGTGTGTGTGTGTGTGTGTGTGTGTGTGTGTGTGATTTCTTTTAAACAATTAACTGCATGAGATTTCAGAAAATCTTCCTGCTGTAGCCCAGGGCTTGTCATAACTATGACTTGCCCCACTGCGCGGCGATCAGAGGAATTATTGGGGGGCAAATTTCTATCCACCTTTTGGCAAACTGGGATCCGCCTCCCCCAAGTGTCAGCTCATGAATGAGATTCTGGAGCAGAGTTTCCTTAAACTCTTCCTTTTGCCTCCTTCCGTTCTCTCCTGTTTTCCCTGGATTTTCTCTTTCTCCCGAGGTTGTAATCTGGGAGGATAGACCCAGCAGCCAGTTATACACGTGTCCACAGAGAATCGCTGCCCAGTTTGGGGTTTGACAGATGGGGAGGGGGCCTGGAAACGTTTCCTGATTTTTACATTTTCTTGCCCCACCACCCCTACCCCTGTTCCCGGTTCCCTCTTCTCTCTTCCCTCCTCCACAGGCACTACTGCTCCTCCTCCTCCTCCCCGCTTTCTAAAAAAGCTAAGTTCTGTTTTCTTTTCCCCTTTCTCCTCCCCCTACTCTTTAGAGACTCAAGGTGAACGTTGTAAACTTAGTGGAGTCCTTGAGAACTCTAAATCGAAGGAAGGGGCTGCGTTTTGTAAATTAAATGTGGACAGGAAAGCTGTGGTATGCACGCACACAGGCTTTCTTTGCTGAGTGTGCTGAGTCTTCCAGTCTGCCTGCTCTGAGCCAAAGCTATAAGCTGGAGAAGCTGATTTGTTGTGATTCTTTTCTGAGCTCAGATCCCTGGAGTTCTGTCCTTTTTCATGACAGATCTCATCCCCTGGGGCCTCCAGCAACCCTACCCCCTCCAGCATCCCGTCTTTGGAATTGAAGCTCTTCCCTTGCTGACCAAAATCAGCTTCGTTTTAATCCTTCCAACCTGGCCCAGCTTCAGTGATTTTCAAAATAGGGCATTCAGTATTAAGATGACTTAGTTGTGTCCCAGAGTAAGTATTGGGGTGTGTGTACAAACATACAAATACACGGATATATGTTTATCGACAATATCACTGATGAATCAAGGCAGAAAAAAACTGGCAAGGTTGCTTCACCCAGCCAACTGCTTTAGTGCCTAGCTACTTTCTAAAAATCATTTACTTGAAGGTAGAAAACTTTCAGGAGAAAAAGCTTATTTGACAGGACAGGACCTCAAGTAACTTTTTTTTCTCTCTCCCTTTTCAGGTGGGTAATGAAGGAGTGGTGCACATAGGTAAGCCTCATTAATTATTTTCACATAGTAAGATTTCAACTAATTTGGAAAGTTAGCTTAGAATTGTTTCTGATGGGTATCACCCTCTGTGGTTGGAAGTGTTTGCCCCCTTCATTAGGTCCTTGATCTCAAGTGAAGCTTTCTTCGAATAGTTAGGGTGACAACTTCATTCTTATATTTATTCCCTACATTTTTTACCCTTTCTTCTTTTCCGGTTAACAGGACCTTCTTAAATTCTTAATTTTTTCTCAAAATGTTTATTCTTTTAATTATTTCATATGTATCACATATACATACATATATGTGTGTATGTGATCTTGTTTGTGTACACACACATATATTTGTTTCCTTGTTGTTTTCCATATTAGATAGTGAGCTCCTTGAGGTCAGGGACTGTCTTTTGCCTCTTTTTTGTATCCCCAGCTCTTAGCACATAGTCTGGCACATAACAGGTGCTTAATAAATATTTATTGATGGACAGATTAATTGTAGGAAGCCAGACTCCTTAAATTTATCATAAAAGTTTAATTCATTATTATAATATACTTACATAGTAAATATTTTAATATCCGTATATGTAGCATTATACTTATAATAACTTATTGTTGACATTCTTGCAAACAGAAGAAAATACTTTCTAGGCAACAAGCTACATTCTTGTTCATTGCCTTTCTGTAAACATGTCCTTTGTTACTTAGAAAAAAAAATGATCTCTGGGTAAAGAATTTGCTTCAGTGACATAACAAGGAATGTTAATAGTCACCTTTAAAAGAAGTTGTACCATATGCTATACACACACACATATATACGTGTGTATGCATAATCCCTGATGGGGAGAAGATAAATTCTAGCAGTTTGTTACTATTAGAAGATAAGGGAGAAGTCTACTCCCAAAGTCTGCCAAAGAAGTTGTGCTTCAGGCTAGTACAGCTGATGGAGAGAAGCAAAATTCTATCAATTTGTTGCCATTAAGAGCTAAGTAGGAATTCTTCTCCCATACTTGCCTTTTACCTACTTCTTAAGTAAGTGTGTGGGTGCCATAGGTCTTTTTTCTTAGATGATGAGAATAGGTCATAGATATTGTGGGGTCGTAAGGAAAGAACATTTTTTGTTTTTATTTTAGGCATGTGGTCTTTACAAATAGCCATTTGTAACTTCTCTTTATTAGTAGCCCATATTACTCAGAGATCACATAGCTCAAATCTCTTATGCTTTTTGGCCTATTGATCATACAAACCATTTTAAAAGGAACTTTAAAAACAACCTATAAAATCTGTAATTGCAAGGGCAGGTAATTCCTGGTGTGGGAATTCCCTTCCACCATCTCAGTTTCTGACTTGGTAGGTAGGTCTTACAGAGCTGCCTGAGGGAGAACAGGGTTCAAGTCTTACTTCTAACACACAATAGCTGTGTGGCATTGGGCAAGAGCTGCAAATTCTCAAGGCACCTCCTAAGATGTCACCATACCTATGGAGGAAGCTCTTACAAGGCTGACATCACACCTGTATAATTCAAATTACAAAGCGCCTACCTCGAAGAACCCCAGTCATAATGGCAGTACAAAGAGCTATCACCCTCATTTTACATGAGGTTTATAGTCTTGACCCCAAATCCAACATATTTTCTATTACTGCATCATTGCTACTTTTGAATCAACTTGGGGACCGAGAAAGAAGTTTTCTCCAATAACTATTAATTACTTAAAAATATCTTGCATACATTGACTTTAAGAATGTGTTTGATGGTTATCTATTCCTCAAGGAACACTTTCGATTCAGTGCCTCTTCCAACAAATTGGCCCAGCTCAGGCATGAGGCCTTACAAAAAATGAGGCCTTACTATTATTATTGATAATGGATAGAGGTGGCCTGGGAAAATAGAATACAGGTTCACCCCTGAACCAGACTGATCAAGTGACAGAGGACAAGATTTTAACCGTTTAGTGATTAAGGCAACTTTTTAACATGACAGATTGTACAAAAGCTGCCCACTTAAATTGTAACCACAGGACCAGAACCTATCTCTAGGAATAATAATTATAGTAATTATTATCCAAAGACTCACCTGACTCTTTCTAAGGAAAGGGTGGGGTAGTGGAAAGAGAGACAGAGAAACAGCATCCCATGTTACCACATCTAGGTTTAGCTATTTCCAAATAATCAAAGGGGAACCCACCCCCACCCTGTTGGGTTTTGAGTAGATGGAAGTGATATTCCATGTTTGTGTGTACTCATGCATGGGATGTTGTTTGAGGGATGTTGTTTGAGATTTGTGTTCCAGTCATTTTTCTAACTATTATGGCAAAGACTTGTTTACAAATAATTTACTTTAAAAAACTTCATGTAGATCTTTTTTGAATGTGGGGATGTGATTAAGTCTTATAAAATAGATACCTTAATATTTAGATTTTCTTGCCTAACAAGGGTATATATCTTGTTTTTACCTAGTTGTTTGAATGTAACACAGTAAATAGAGCATTGGTCCTGGAGTCAGGAAGATCTGAGTTCAAATCCTGCTTTAGATACTTATTAATTCTGTGACCCTTACAAGTCACTTAACTTCTATTTGCTTCAGTTTCCTCAATCGTAAAATCATAATAGCACTTACCTTGTAGTTTCTTCCTTTCTGCTTCTCCTTCCCCTTCCCCTTTCCCTTCCCCATCCTCATCTCCTTCCCCTTCCCTTTCTCCATCCCCTTCCCCTTCCCCATCTCCTTCTCCTTCCCCTTCCCCTTCCCCATACTCTTCCCCTTCCCCATACCTTCCCCCTTCTCCATCCCCTTCCCTTTCTCTTCCCCTTCCTCTTTTCTTTCCCCATCCTCTTCCATTTCCCTTTCCCTTCTCCATCCCTTTTCCCTTTCCCTTCCTTTTCTCTTTCCCCTTCCCTTCTGGCAGTGACAATCCGGATGGCTTCTCAGAGGTGCCATTGATGAGACCTTATATTTGTCTTATGTGTATACTCTTCTAACATAGGAACTGGATTGAACAGTACTGATTAATTTCTACATAATTGAATGTTGAAGGCACTGTGAAAATTTCCCATGAATAATAACTATGGAGAAACTAAATTTTCATTATCATCCATTCAATGTTTTCAAGTATCTACAGTAGATGTAGTCACTTAATAAATGTTTATTATTGACTGATGTAAACAGATAGATGATCTATGATGGTGGGGAAAGGGAGAAATGTTTCTGCCCTTCTTCCCACACTATCTGTTGGAAAGATGGTTTCTTGTCTTATGGTTGGGTCTGACTCTGTTAGAAACTGAGCTTGGTCAAATGACTCAGATTTGCAGTCTTGACCCATTTCTCTGTCCCCATCTCCATCAGAGACAACATGCTTATCTGTGTGCTATGACGTGACTAACCTAATCCCCCCTTCTTCCAAAAGTCCTTTCATTTCTGACTCATGAAATGGAATTGTAGGCTTCTGGTGGCGGGGGAGGGGGGGGCGGTAATTATGGGTACTCTTGCTGACTCTCCTTGTTGGGTAATGAAGATAAATTTTGGTGACACACCAAGTTTGGGACATCTGAGCATGCTATAAAAACTGGAGAATGTGCCAAAGAATCTTTCTGATTATGACCTTTTCTTCTTCATGCACCACATTGGGGCTGCTGTAAATTATTTGGGGGAAAGCATGGCCAAGCTTTATTGTAGTGGTGGCCATTCCTTTCCCTTCATTCCCTGGCCCCACTCCTTTCCCCTAGGAAAGGGACACATTGATCTTTCTCTGGCTGGTTTTAGTTCTGCATTTTCCTACATTTTATCACCCCCCCCCCCAACATTATGGTGCCAGTAATACCACCATTTCTGACTGCCCATTTGCCCTGAACCTCTTTTGGTAATTTTCAAACTTGCTTGATCAGGCAGCAAACATAATATAATGATTCTACTGCTGCTGCTGCTGCTAATTAGCATTGATAGCCTAGATAACTAAGTGGCACAGTGGATAGAGTGATAGGCCTGGAAGACTTGACTTCAAATCTAGCCTCAGACATTTACTAGCTGCGTGACTCTGAGTAAATCACTTAATCTCAGTCTGCGTCCTTTTCCTCAACTGTGAAGTAGATGGCACCTACCTCCTATTGTTGTAGGAAGAATCAAATTAGATATTTGTAAAGGGATTAGTAAAGTTCCTGGTACTGAGGAGGTGCTTAGTAAATGCTTGTTCCCTCCCCCTCCCCCTCTTCCCTCAGGCTTTAAGGTTGATGAAGCCCTTTTTGAGGTTATCTCACTTGACCCTCACAAAAATCCTAAGAGGTGGGTGCTTTTATCCTCATTACGGAAGAGGAAACAGGCTGAGAGACTGGCCTTGGGGTCACAGAATGAGTGATTGTCTAAGGTAGCATTCAGACTTAATTCTTTCTGATTTCAGTGATACATGGTTAGGTGAATGTTCTCTGAAGCCTTCTGTCTCTCTCTCTTCACCTCATTTTTTCCCCTCTGAAATGGGATAGTGGCACTTTTCACAGATGGTTGTCCAGAGATGGATTCATTTTGAGGGGCATCTAAGCCCCCTTATTTTTACTTCCTTCAACTGTTCATCTTCAGTCATTCAACAAACCATTTTAAGTGCCTGTTACTTTACAAAGCACTGACCTTTGGATCATTTTCTCAGGCATGGGAAATAAAATAGTTGGATATTCAAATAAACGAGTTCCATTTGCTAGCAATTTGTGTTGAAATGTTTGATGGATGGTGAAGTTGAATTTGTTGACTAAAAGATGGCTTAAAAAATTATCTGTGGATTTCAATCATTTATGGTGTTGCTTTCCCTGTAATCAAAGGGAACCAAGCAAATATTTGCCAGGCTCATTTATTACATGCTGTTATTGTATGTTTTAAGTTTCAGCCAAAATATGCAATATTTGTATAGCATATTATCAGCATGAATGTTCTTTTGCCTTTGTCATTGAAGTATTCCATCCCCATGCTCTTTATATACCCCAGCTTCTCTCTCTTCTGAGTCTCAAGTAACTATGGTAAGCTAATCCTGGATTCCTAATGTTGGAACAAATTCCCAAGGTCACTTCAAGCCTTTCCCTGCTTTTCAGCAGGGCTGATCATCCTCTTGACTGAGGGTAGCCAGCCCAAATTATCTTGAAAATCCATTAGGGGCAATTTTAGGTTGCCTGGTAAAATCATCAATGGTTCAGATAGGAAGAACTTGGCTATGCTCCTAAGGAATGCATGTGTTGCCAATGATGACCTGAATTTGGGACCCTAGCTTCATTTCTCAAAGTAGCATGTTATCACCACCACTCCTGGTTAGCCACCCTATGGCCTTCCTTTACTGGATATGCAGGTCATCTTTTTTCCTTTGGTGATACATTACCTGCTGCATTATTATGGTAGCATAAAAACTTTTTGAATTAATTTTTCAAAACCTTTTTTTGGCCTTGGCATACCAAGGCTGATAATTGGAGACTATCATAGAGTCTGCAAATTTTCATTCTGTTTTTGTTCCCCCTCCCCTCAAAGATGGGATCAATTAACCATTTAGACATTTCTGTTTTCTGTCTACCCATTAAACAAATATATAGAATTTTATTGCTACTAGAAGGTTCAACTCCCCCTTAAAATAGAACCTGTAGATTTATGTTCTTCAGAATGTGGATAATGAGTCTCTTGACTTAGTAACCTCAGTTGACAGGTGTAATTAATTCAGTTTCATTTCCCAAATGCTTTCAGAGTAGTTTGCTGACTTGCTGTAAATTCTTGGGAAAGACAGTCTAATGTTTTGTGGTAAAATTGCAGTCTGTTGTTCATAAACATGATTATTGTGGGTTCAAGATGATGAGTATTTATAGAATTTCACCCCATTTGCATTGCAGGCCTCACTTAAAGGCTTTATCTGATGGTTAAAAAGACTGTTGTGAAGAAACATGGAGGTTAAAATGACTTTTTGTGTGCTGCAATGTCACCAAAGAAAAGACTGTAGACCAATGGGAAACCAGCTCTTTGACAGTCAGTTTCCAGTGGTAGGTTGGCATACATGGCCATGTCCTGCATATTTGAATACAGTGTAGTAAAAACAACTTCTTTGGCTCTGTTTCTATGTTTTGAAGGTTTTTGATTCCATATAGCTTGGAGATTAGAGCTACCAGTACGACAATGTCCATTGACAGCATTGTTTTAAAAATGATTCTTTTGTTCTCATCATTTTCAAGAGACTTCAGACAGAAATAGCCCTGGAATAAATCAATGTCATGATAGCATTGTTTAGTGAGCCCTTGCTGAGGTAGATGGTTCGAACTCATCCTGGTTACAACTCCATAATAGATTGGATGACAGGAATCTCTTCCTGTTCCCGTATGTTTCCTACAAGGTCTATTTAGTCAAATGTCTATGCGTCAAAAGCTTTTCATTCCATGTAGCTTGGAAATTGAGGGTTTGGGGCAGTGACATCTATTCAACCTTCTGAAGTTTTTCTCACTCAGCATTGTGTCTGGGAGATTGATGGAGCCAACTTGTATAGACTTCTTGCAGTGAAACAGACCAGACATTTTCTCAATTCTCTTATGAGTTTGCTCTCTTTCCTTCTCAAGCTTCCACTGGGAAAGTTTCTGATTGATGTCAAATTGTTTATTTTGGTCATTGTGCTATGTTAAGTCTTTGGATTGACTTAACCCTCTGACTTTGATTTTCAATTGCTGATTTTTATGTAGCGCCTACGATGTGTGATTCTAATGGGGGAGATGAATTCACACACACACATATCTTATAAATATTAAATCAATCCCTACAAATATATACAAGGTGGTTTGGGGAGGGAGGACACAAGTAGCTAGGGGGAATCAGAAAAGTCTTCATGCAGAAGATCATGTTTGAGTTGCATGTTAAAGGAGGTCAGAAGAATTCTTTGAGGCAAAGTTAAGGAGGCACACATGCCTCATGTGGAAAGAAGATGGGATATAGTGAAGAAGGATTCAGTGATGTCGCCAGACCTCAATTTGCCCCTGTTTGAAGCATGCCTTGACATCTACCTTAATGGTTTCAGGGAACACGAAATCCCCCTCTGTCCATCATCCTGACTGGAATTCCCCTATTTTGAAGTTGCTGCCCCAAGCATGGATCATAGCTGGCCTTTGAGGAGGAGGAGGACAAGGAGGAGGATGAGAAGGATTAGCAGCAGCATCATTGAGGAAGGAGAGAAGCATTTATTAAATATCTACTATGTGTCAGACAGCATGCTAAGTGCTTCACATATATTACCTCATTTGGTCCTCACAACAATCCTAGAGAGTAGGTGCTATTATTTATCTCCATTTTACAGTTGGGGAAACTGAGGCAGACCATGGTGAAGTAACTTGCCTAGGATCACATAGCTAGCAAGTGTTTAAAGCAGAATTTGAACTCAGACTTACCTGATTCCAGGCCCAGGGTTCTATCCACTGCCAAGTTATTTTTGATTTGGATGCCTTTTAAATTTTTATTTGGAATCCTTTTGGATCTGAGCTCTTCTATACATATTTGTGGAATCTTGGGTAAGCTATATACACAAGTTTCTTCATCTACAATTCTTGGAGTAGACTTCTAATTTTTTTGATAGATCTTTTCTCTCCTTGGGATAATTTTGTTGATATCTTTTTCTTTTTTCACAAGGTCTGTATTTTCCAATATATCCTTCCTAGCAAGCCATTCCTTATAACAAAGACTAAAAAAAAGGAATTGGAAAAAAGCATTCACAAAAACTGACACATTAGATAGTCTGACATTATCTACAGGTTTCCACTCCCATAGTTACCTACCATTGCAAAGAAAGTGTGTGTGTGTGTGTGTGTGTGTGTGTGTGTGAAGTGCCTTCTCATAGTTCTTCCTTGGCATCACACTTGGCTATTAAAATTTTGCAGCAATCAGTTTCAATTGTTTTGCCGTTGGTCTTTCTATTTCTACTGTTGTAATCATTACGTGTATAGTTTCCATGTTGATCTTTACCTCCCTTTGCATCAGTTCATGTAAGTTTTTTCATGTTTCTCTGTATTCATTGTATTTGCAATTTCTTATAGCACAATCACATTTTGTTACATTCATTTACCATAACTTTGATTAAACATTGTGTAATCTATGGGTATCTACTGTGTTTCCAGTTCTTTGCTTTATAAGAAATGTAGCTATAACATATATATTCATATATATGTATGTATGTACGTACGTACTTACATACATACTCTTTTGGTCTGATTTTCTTGGGGAAAATGCCTCACAGTGGAATCTAAGTCAGTGGCTGTGGACTATTTAGTCATTTTATTTAAATAATTCCCAATTGTTTTCTAACATGGTTGAAAAAAATCATAGCTCTGACAATAAATAATGTATTCTCATATCTCTCTTTTCTACAACCTTGTCATTTGTCATCTTTCCTAATTTGAGGGTGAATCCTTAGAGTTGTCCTGATTTGAAACATTCTTTTATATGCTTAGTAATTTAGAATTTTTATTTTGAAAGCTTTTTATACAAAGTTCAGAATTTTGATCAAAATTTTTGATGCAAAAACTTTCCCCCCTTCTTTGATTGCTTCACTTTTTTATCCTGGTTGTGTTGCCTTTTGTTTGTATAAAGCTTTTTGATTCCATAGAAACAAAAATGATGTATTTGTAGCCCGTGGTTTCAAGCTACTTTTTCAGGGTAATACTTGAAGAATTGGGATATTGATTTTTTAAATGCTACATAGTTCACAAGCCCCCCACTGGTGTGTTTCCTACCATGTTTAGTAGTTTATTTCACTTAGTAAACCACATTCAATTATCTTTTGGAAAGGGACATTTTCTAAGAAGGTTTAATGAGATGGCATCAGTATTGCTCCTCCAAAGTCTGTGTCACACTCTCCTATAGGTATGTGCAGCGTACAAAAGAACATGGGCTCAAGCTTAGAGATCATATGTTATATAGGGGGTAACTTATCTCCTTGAAGTCCTTTTGTTAACATCTTCAAAATGTTCTCCTTAGGCACTAGCTTTTTCTGTGGGCTGTTTGGAGAACCTTTAATGCTTACCCACTCTCTCCTTGACTTTTAATACATATGCTGCCTTCAACTGATTTGGGGAAACCTGTAATACCAGTGATAGAAAGTTCTCCAGGGTAGCTAGGTAGTACAGGCAATGGAACCATGGACCCAGAATCAGTAAGATTTGAGTTCAAAACTGGCCTCAGACACTTATTAGTTATATAAGCCTGGGCAACTCATATAATATCTGTCTGCCTCACCTGCCTTATCTGTAAAATGGGGATAATAAAAGCACCTACCTCCCATGTTGTTGTGAGGGTCAGAGATAATCAATTTAAAGCACTAAGGCATAATGCCTGGAACATAGTAGGTGCTTAATAAATGTGTTCTCTCTCTCTGTCTCTCTCTGTCTCTGTCTCTCTCTCTGTCTGTCTTTACCCTCTCCCCATCTCTCCCCTTCCTTTCCCTCCTCCCCCTTTCTCTTTTTCCTGTGAAATTCAGTCTTTCCCCATTCAAGACAAGGAAGAAACTCAGATTAAGGTCCAAGCCTTTTCTCTATGTCAACCACCCAGTCCATCCCAGGGACTTAGCTTGAATGTTCTCCCCTCTGCTTTTGCTAAAGTGTCCTAGGTTCTGAACTACCTCCCTCCTGTTTCTATGAGCCTCACAGGGTATGAGAACCTCTTCCAATCTGGATAGACCTCCCGTAATATCTCATTGAAATGGCTTTGCTTCAAGGAATTATTCACATATGATATACATATATTGATTCAATCAATAAATGTTTTTTTTGAAGCTTCTATATTGTTTATTATCTTTTTTGAGAATTATTAAAGAAATGCTTTATTAACTTCTGTTTTACATCATTCATTTCCTCCAGATTTTGAGTTATAATCATTTCCCCCCCGTTATTCCCCTACCCAACCTCCCAGAATAGCAGTCCCACAAGATATCACTTCCTCCAATCTGCTCTCTCCCATACCTTCTCCTATACCCCCTTCGACTTTTCCATTAGAGGAAGGTGAATCATTGTGTCCCAGTGCCTGCACCTCTTATCTCCCAATTATAAGCAAAAGAGTATTAATAATAGTATTCATATATATTTGAAACATTTAATGTTAAGAACTCGAATTTCAGATCCATTTCCTTCCTCCCTTGTCACCCATTCCCTCTGGGGAGATAAGTAATTCAGTATATGTTGTACATGTCTAGCTATGCAAAACATTATCATAGTAGATATATTGTACAAGGCTGCTTATAATTCCCTCCCACTCATCCCATCCCCCACCTGGTCCTTTCCCTACATGATCCTGTCCCTCTTCTATAGTGGGTACTTCCAACCACCCCCCACCCCTGCAAGGATGCCCTCCCATCCATCTTCCCTCCTCCCATCCCCCTTCCCCCTATTCTGCTGCAGGTTGAGATATCCCATTGAGTATGTATGTCATTCTCTCCCTGAACCAAATTCAATGAGAATGTGGTTTTGCCTTTTTCCCTTCCTATTCTTCCCCACCTTACAACAACTTCCCCTTGCTTCTTCTACATAAGATAGTTTACCCTACCCTGTCTCTCCCCATCTCCTCTTGCCACTTTCCTCTCTCACCTCATAATTTCATCCCTTCAGTATTCTCCCTGCACAACAAATTCAACCTATGCCCTCTATCCATATATAACTGTAACCATATACACACACATTCACATATGTATTCATATGACCACACCCCCTTCTTCCATTATTTTCATAGTGAGAAAGATATCATCAGTCACAGTTATTGCTTTTCCATATAAGAATGTAAATAGTTCAACTTTGATAAGTTCCTTTTGATTTCTTTTCCCTGATTACCTTCTCAGGCATCTCTTGCTTCTTGTGTCTGGATGTCAGATTTTCTATTCAATTCTGGTTTTTTCTCAAGAATGCTTGAAAGTCCTCTATTCCACTGAATGACCATATTTTCCCCTGAAACAAAATACTCAGTTTTGCTGGGTAGGTGACCCTTGGGTTCATTCCCAGTTCTTTTGCCCTCTGGAATATCATATTCCATGCCCTTCCATCCCTCATTGTAGAAGCTGCCAGGTCCTGTGCTTCTGATTGTGTTTCCAAAATATTGAAATTGTTTCTTCCTGGCTACTTGTAGTATTTTCTCCTTGATCTGGGGATTCTGGAACCTGGCTATAATATTCCTGGGAGTTTTCTTTTTGGGATCTTTTTCAGGAGGTGATCTGTGGATTCTTTCAACCTCTATTTTGCCCTCTGGATCTAAAACATCAGGGCAATTTTCCTTGAGAATTTCTTGAAGGGTGATTTCTAGGTTCTTTCTTTGATCATGGCTTTCAGGTAGTCCAATAATTTTTAAATTGTCTCTCCTGGATCTATTTTCCAGGTCAGTGGTTTTTCCCATGAGATATTTCACATTGCCTTCTAATCTTTCATTTGTTTGGATCTGCTTACCAGCATCTTGATTTCTCATAAAGTCATTAGCTTCCATTTGCTCCAGTCTAACTCTGAAGGAATGAATCTCCTCAGTGAACTTTTGAGATTCTTTTTCCATCTGGCAAATTCGACTTTTTAAGGCATTCTTCTCCTCATTGCCCTTTTGGGCCTCCTTTGCCATTTGAGCTAGTCTATTTTTTAAGGTGTTGTTTTCCTCAGTCAGGCTGTTGACCCTCATTTCATACTTTTCCTGCATCCTTCTCATTTCTCTTTCCAATTTTACCTCCACTTTTCTTATTTGATTTTTAAAGTCCTTCTTAAGGTCCTCTATGGCCTGCAACCAGCTCATGTTTTCCCCTGGGGCTTTTGGAGCAGGACTTCTGACCTCACAGTCCTTTTCCTGCTCTATGCCCCCAGAATGGGAGTCTAGGGTTGCATTTTTCTGTTTCCTTTGCCTTGGCATGTTGCCACTTAATTACTTGACTTTTGGGCTTGTTGCCACACTATGACTTTAAGACCAGGTAGAGGAATTTTCATCATGAATGTGGGGGGGCAACTTCCTTTTCTGGCAAGCTGTAAACCCACCCACAGCTTCCACCCTAGATCACAATCCAGATCCAGGGAGGTTAAAGCAAGAGAGATTATCCCCCAAGACTGATCGCTGGATTTCCCTACAGTTCTCAGGCCAGGAGCTGGAGCTGCCTCTGAAAACTCCAAAATGGCATGTGTCCTCAGTGGCTTCTAGCCCCCAGGGGAGGGAGCCAACGCATTCTCCAAATACAGGTCCCAAAGTCCATAGGATACTAACCTCTTACTTTGTCCTAGGCATGTCTATGTTGATAATTCTGGAGTCGCCACAGCAACTGGTGTTCTGGGGTTCCTCCAGCCGGCTGTTGGCCCTGCTGCCCTGGGGCTAAAACCTCGGCTCACGGGGACCTCAGCTCCGGCTCGGCTCGGCTTCCCGTGCTCTGCGCACTGTGCGCTGCCGGCTCCCAGACCACTGCGCTGGTCCTTCCTGCAGGGCTGCTGGGCTGTCCTCAGTGGGAGGTTAGCTTCTCTGTGTCGTTCTGTGGGTGCTGGGGCTCCAGAAGTTGTTCAGTGTCCCCTTTTACGTAGTTTGGGGGGAATCTGGGGGCAGAGTGACTTGGATGGGCTGTTTCTACTCCGCCATCTTGGCTCTGCCCCCCCCAATAAATGTTTTTGCTTAGTTAATGTACTGGAACTTTGGATCATGATGCTTCAAAGGAGGTAGGATCATTTGGTTAATGTACTGAGCCCTGCCCTTACTGATTTTGTCTTTTATACTTACCTCCATCTCTTTATCCCCCAGACATAGGTGTGACAGGTACCTGATGTGGGGTGTCTTCTTTTTTTTAAATCATGTAATCTTTAATATTCTGGTCATGTTCATTTTTAGTTTATTGTTATATATAGTATCAGCTAGGGCAGCTAGGTGGTACAATGGATAGAGCACTGGGCCTAGTGTTAGAAAGACTCTCATTTGTGAGTACAAATCTGACCTCAGACACTTAGTAGGTATGTGACCTTTGACAAATCACTTAGAACTGTTTACCTCAGTTTCCTCATCTGCAAAATTGAGTTGGAGAAGGAAATGGCAAACTACTCAGTATCTTTGCTAAGAAAACCTCAAATAGGCCATGAGGAGTTGAACAACTCAGCTGAACAACAATCTTTCAGCAGCCCCCTCCCTGTGGGGTGAGACTCTCTCCCCATTCAGTAGCCTGGACTCAATCTTCCCTTTTGCTGTCTCTCTAATTTTCCTGCAGCCCATAAGTGGTGTCAGGACTTTGCTCTAAGTGGCTTCTTTTCTTTTCCACATTCATTTTTCTTATTTCTTTAAGTTCTTCTTGCATCTTTATTACACTTTGTCCTTTTTTGTTTTATAATGATTCACTTTTTATGCTGCAATTCAGTATTTAGTCTCTGCTTATCATTAAACAGCTTCTACATCATGATACAAATAACCAACAGGTTATTCAAAGGAGGTAGGATGATTTGGTTAATGTACTGAGCCCTGCCCTTACTGATTTTGTCTTTTATACTTACCTCCATCTCTTTATCCCCCAGACATAGGTGTGACAGGTACCTGATGTGGGGTATCTTCTTTTTTTTAAAAAGGTTATCTATATTTCCTGGATACCAAATCCTTATCAGGAAATTTGACAAGATTTTTTCCCCATTTGATTCATTCCCGTTTTCTTTCAGCTTCCTTAGTTTTGTTTGTTCAAAAGCATTTCTTTTTCTTGTAATCAAAGTTATCAATTTTATCTTCAGTAATTGCCTCCATACCTTTTTTGGTTAAGGATACATCTCCTACCTGTTGCTATGAAATGTGTATGATCTGCTTCTCTTCTTACTATAATCTTTCATAATAAGGTTATATATTCATTTAGTATGTGTTGTGGAATGTCTTGTAAGGTGTTGGTCTAAGTCTATTTCTGCTGGATTGTTTTCCAGTTTTCCTCCAATAGGGAGTTCTTCCCTAAGTACCACCATTGTTCTTTACCAACATACCTTTCTCGTTTGTCACTTACATTCTTTTACCCCATTTCATGGGCTTTATCAGGAGAACTCCTCAACATAATGTTGTCCAACTCCTTCATTTTACAGGAAAAGACACTTGTTCAAGGTTACCCAGCTACTAACTCAGTTGGGACTGAAACCTAGGTATTCTCTTCCCCCAACATGTGATCTCCTTTTATTTGAAGTTGTTTCATTCAGCTTATCATAGTAACCTTTTTGGGTACCTACTTTTTTCCCTCCATGCTCAGCACATTCCCTGTCAAATTGAGTGTTATCGGACTTCTTGGGGAATAGAGTATAGATAGGGAGAGAGATGAAAAGGAGAATGTGGTTGACATATCCTGTCATCTGCTCTTCCATGATACCCAAAACATATAAATGTAAACAAACACAATGCACACAATTGTTACATCTCATTATATCCAATTAAAAACCCTAAGTCTTTCCATTACCCAGATGTTCGTACTTCTCTTTCTGTTAACTATGTATGTATTGCCTTGGTCAGACAGTTGGATCTGTCTGTTGAGCTGTGCTAATTTCTCAGACAGAAGCCCTGTCTGTTGGTCTTTATTTCTCTGCTTGTATTTTATCTATTTTCTTTGTTTAGATTTTCTCTGAAGTTCAGGGTGCTGACTTTTCCCTTGAACTAATGAATGTAATTAAAAACCTTTAAACAGCTAACTTTCTGAGTAAAGCAGATCTAAGAACCTATGCTAGTAAGCCATCCTGGGTATGCCATTGTGGTTGCCCCCACATGACCCTAAGTGCTTTTACATTTCATAGTGGTGGTAGAGGGAGTTTCCTGATCTGGGAGTCCTTTGTATCATTTAAATACCATGGTTCATCCCTGTTTCTATTCTTGCTATAGCCAAATTTACTTATTTCAGGTCTTGGCTATGGGGCTTCTTCTAATTTATTTGTAAACCTTCTCATTGCTGAGTGTCTGGGGAAGTATTGTGTGGTAGGAATAATCTTTTGTTAACTTATTTTGTGTAGGGCCCAAGACAGGATATAGACCAATAAATATTTCTGATAGTCATGAGCAGTATTGATTCCAAATGCTTTTAAAAAGAATGTGCCCCCAGAGCTAGGATTAGCACAGTAACATTCTTCCCTTCTGGTATGATTTTTTAAAGCCCTGTTCTACATTTATCAGCACAGCTAACCATGTTAAAACAAATTGAACAAAGTTAAAACCATCTCTTTAAAACTCTCCCCTTACCTGATTTTATGCACTGAAAGAATGTGCTGTTCTTTCCTAAATGGCTTTCTTGAACACAAACATTGGGCAACTGGAGTTTATTTTCAAAGCCAGATGAAAAACATGAGAAGAATTTTAAGATCACAACTATTTGTTTCCTCTTTCCTAATAATGAGCAAGAAATTAATGTGCGCCTTCAAATAGCTAAACAAAGATTCATTGGAAGTAAAACAGAGATTTGCAGCTGGGATAGAAAGTTCATGAACATATTTCTTGGGACTGAAGAGATAAGGTTCTAGAGCTGTAATGGGCCAAAGAGTTTGGCTGGATTAAAAATTTCTATACATGTCCCGATTAATTTTATTTGCTTTTGAGAAAACATGCTTCCTCTTTCATCTCTATGTCTACAGACCATGGAAAGCCTTTCTGTTTGGCCAGTTCCTTTATACTACTCCTTAAGTCCATCCTTACAACTCATTTTTTTCCCTTTCAGGCTCTTATCCTTGCTGATCACAGTACCATCTTTATAGGACAACTCAAAAACATTTTTAAAGTCATTTCTTTAGCTACTGAAAAACACTCAAAATTATTTTTGAGGTCAACTTGTTGCATGTTTCGAGTACATATCTTTGTAAAGAAAATGCTTTTTTTTGATACATTTCCATCACTAATCTGTCCTGGAGTGGCTTAATGGATAAAGAACCAGGATTGAGAGGCCAAAGACCTAAGTTCAGGTGTCAGCTTTGACACATATAGGCTCTGTGATTCTGAGCAGGTCATTTACACTTTCCAGTCTTCTTCCATATACTCTGTGATCCAGTGACACTGGGTTCCTTTCTCTTCTTTTTATGAGATACTCTGTCTCCCAGTTCTATAGGTTCCTTAACTGTCTGGTTACTCTTGTCTAGAATTTGCTTCCTCCTCCTCATCTTTCAAGTATCAGGTAAAATCTAAAATCTTCTACAGGAAGTCTTTCCAGAACTTCCTTAATATTACTGTCTTTTCTCTGTTAATTTTCTCCAGTTTATCCTGTACATAGCTTGTTTTTAACCTAGTTGTTAGCATATTGTCTCTCCTATTAGACTGTATAAGTTTCTTGAGGGCAGGGACTGTCTTTTGCCATTTTTTGGGGGGTATCCCTAGCACTTAGTACTTTGCCTAACACATAGTAGGCACATATTAAATGCTTTTTGACTGATTGACTGTTGACTTAACCTCTCAGTGCTCCAGGGAATTTTCTAACACTATAAATTGTAGAGAAAGTGATGACCTTCATTAATAGCAGGATTTCCTAGTCTAGGCCTTTCCTATGATCAATGAAAACACAATGCGATGTTCTCTCCATGTCCCTTTGTATAGTGCTAAAGATATATAATGGGAGTGTGTTGTTAAATTTTCAGTTTGATCATTTATATCTCAGAAATCATCAAATGCTACAAATCAGGGCTTGATTTGTAGTTTTGCTGGTTGTTTGGACTTAAAAAAATCTAAATAAATAAACATATTTATTTATAATAAATATTGATAAATATAAATTTTATTAATATATAAAATGTGAAAATTCAGTTCAACTTAAAAATGTTTTGTGTACAATTTTTTTTGAAGGCCTGGTTGTTAAACAGTTATCAGCACCCCTCTATGTATATGTGTGGATTCATATATTTATAGCTCACATTTGTATAATAATATAAGATTTAACAAGTGCTATCCTTATAATAGGCCTATGAGATCAGTTCTTATTACAGTGTTTCACAGCTTTTGAGAGGAAGGATATTGGAAATATTGGTGTTGCAGCTAGTTTAGTCTGACACCTGGATCAGTTTTTGCCGATAGCTACCAGACAAAGCTGCTGGTAGTGGTGGGGCAGCCCCAGCAATGATCTCATGTCCTTTATTTCTAGGGAGCCAGTAAACCCTTGGCAACTTTGGGCTAGAAAGGATCTTCTGGAATGGAATGGGGGAAGAGGTTGGTAGTTACTATAGAGACGATCATATGACCACTTTTCATCCCACTTTCTGTGTTGAGCATAGTGTGATGAAAAAGTCACATGGGCTTATACTTCTAGGTGCAGGTGGGGAATATGCCTACTGGGTCTCCACATGACAATAGGTTCATCCAAAACCCTGTCAGATATGGTAGACACTTATTCTGCTCAGACATGGGATGGAAAAGGAGATGATGTTGGACAGGGGCAGAAAATGGGGGGCAATGGAACTATGGCAGAGAGGCCTAGAGGGAGAAGAAACTTGTATTTAAGGGAAGGGATATTAGAAACCCTCCTGGGGCCAATTCTTATTCTTTCTCCCTGTTCCTCCCTACTTTCCTCAGTTTACCCTGGGTAGGAACTTGAACTAAGCCTCCCCCCTTTCCTCCCTACCATAAATAGTCTGAGGATGCCTAACTTCAGGGATATGTCTACCAGTTTTAATGAGGAGGATCCAAAGAATTGGGAGAAAAACTAGGGAAAATTGTCTGGGAATACAAAACAATATTAAAAGGTTTTAATTACTCAAAGACCAAGGGTTAGAGTAAAAATTTGCCTCACAAGTAAATAAACCAACTGAGAATCAGCTCATAGAGACTAAAGGAAATATTCATAAAAATGCTAGGGGAGGATAGAATAATGAACAAATATTAGTTGAGGAAGGAAAATGAACCACAACTCCGCATCAAAGGAGAGAATCCTACATATTCCCTAGAGACCATGAAACAACAGCGAGAAAACCTAGGAGGGTTCAAAAGATAAATGTAACTTTTGAGAGAAGATATTAGGAATGAGATGAGTTAACTAAGTTAAAAATCAGTTTTCAAAACAGAATCTTAAAAACACAAATAGTAGGATAGAAGAGAATTGAATACAAGAAACTGGGCCCCAATATTCAAAAGGCATTGTTAAAAAGAAAACACGCATTGTGTCCTCATCAGATTGATTGTCTTTGACAATAGGATGCAAAGAGAGAATTTTAAGGTACTATGTCTTGGAGGAGCAAATGACAAATCAAAAAACTTGAATGACAAACTGCACTCAAGGAAAAAATACAAGAAAACTTATCCAAACTTTTTGACATAGACAAAGCACTTATCAATCAAATCCACATCACTGTCAAAACAAATGCAAAATTTATGTGTTGGACTCCAAATCATGTCATGGTTAAAATTTACAACTACAGTAGCAAACATCACATTTTGCAAGAACCAGAACAAAGACCTTGAAACATAAAGCAATAAGGAATTTTTAAAAACCCAACATTATTCTGGAGTCCCAGGAAAATCAGAGTAAAAACTGGAATAGGATAGTCTAAAAATTAAAAGGCTTAAATTGCAACTCAAAATAATAATCTACAAAGTTGAGCATACTCATCTGCAAAAAAGATGGACTTTTTATCAAAGAGAGGCATTCTCTGAGACATTCTGTGGTAAGGGTGGGACAGAGAGACACAGACAAAGAGGAAAAGGGAGAGGGATAAGATAGGTAGACCACTTGCAAGCAGCCTAAGTAAAGAAATACAGGAAAGCTAAATGCTAACAATTATAAAAAACAACAACAACACAAAAAAACCAACCCCAATATAAACAATGACCTCATGTTTATAGCCTAATTTTTTAAAGAGAAATATTGAATTGAGGAACAAGTTAGGTTACCCAGTAGCTAGCATGGAGATCAGGCAATCTCATCTTCCTGAATTCAAATCCAGCTTTACACACCAGCTGTGTGACCCTGGGCAAGTCACTTAACTCTGTTTGCCTGTTTCTTCATCTATAAAATGAGATGGAGAAGAAATGGCAAACCACTTCAGCATCTTTGCCAAGGAAGCCCAAATGGGGTCATAAAAGAGTCAGACATGACTGAAAAAAATGAAGAAAAACAGCAACACTAAATTGAGGGCTAACAGAAACAACCCAAAGGGACCATCATTGATAAAAAGGACCTAAGATGCTGAAGATAAAAGGAAATGTAAAGAATAGTGGAGATCTGATAAGTGAAACAGTATTTATTGTGGGAGAGATAGCACAGTGGGACATTGTAGGAATGGGAGAGAAGAGGAAATGAGAGTTAGGGGGCGCTAGAGATGCATTCCCATCAAATATAGAGGTGTGGGTATCTGGGAGTGCTGATCATTTCATAGAAAATGGCCACGGTTAGGGCAGCGCTGGACATCATGGCTGGAGACAGAGTGACTCACGCCAAAGGGCAGTATTTCCAGCTGGCATTGCTTCCTTCACCAATTGCTATTTCTAAGAATTAAGGTAGAGTATGTAAGGAGGAGGTGGTAAGGTTGACAAGGGCAATACTTGTACAAGTGAGAGTTCTGATTGATGAGCTCTATTCCTGGGAAGAGAAACAATGAGGATAAAGCAAAGAAATACCCCACAAAAGAATATTACTTAATATTGGAGTGGAGGAAAGAATTTGGACCATAGGCTTAACTGGGTGAGAAAAGAGTAAGGACAAAGGAAAAGCAGAGGGAAAGATAAAGAAAAAGGAAGAAAAATCAGGGCAACTAGGTAGCACAGTGAATAGAGCACTGGCCCTGGAGTCAGGAGGTCTTGGGTTCAAATCTGTCCTCAGACACTTGACACAATTATTAGCCCTGTGATTTTGGGCAAGTCACTTAATCCCAATTGCCTGTCCCCCCCCCCAAAAAAAGAAAAAAATTAACAATCTAAGGAAATTGAAATTCCTTTTTTAGGGCAGGTAGATAGGAGCAGAACAAAAATCTGTGTGTGGGAAATTAGCATCAAAATGGATTTAAAAAAAATCCCACAACTTATTCCTGATACAAAGTACTTACTTTAAGGAGGAGGGGATGAAACTGTAACCAGCTCTGGGCTTCATGGTTTAAGAAGGACATTGATAATCTGGAGATTGTCTAGAAGGATGGGAAAGGGCCCTGAGTTCATGACATATAAGCATCAGTTCAAAGCAGTAGACATGTTTAGCCTAGAGAAGACTCAGGGGATGCACAGTAGTTGCCTTCAAATATTTTTCAAGGTTTATGATATGAAGGAGGGATCAGTTTTGTTTGGCCCCAGAGGGCCAGACTAGGAGTGATAAGTAGGAATTGCTAAGGGGCAAATTTTGATGTTGGGAAAAACTTCCTAAGAAAACTGCCCAAAATAAATGGAAAGGCTTGCCTTCAAAGGTCATGGATGTACTCTCCATTGAAAGCCTTCAAGGAGAGGAAGAGAGATGGATTCTTTTGGAAGCATGCCCCACTAGACCTTTCATAATCTCTGCTCCAACCTCTCATCTTCCTATGGGGGTGACATTGGGTGTCACAGACTTTCCTTGGGGATTTAAGAATGCTTCTAAGGACTAAGCTGTGTCAATTGATGTAATGTACTTTTTTTTTAATCTATAAAGAAGAGAAATAAGGGATGATCTTGGCAATGTTCTTTCTACTTTCTTTTTTCCCTCTAAATAATATTTTACTTTTTTCTCCAATTACATAAAACAATGTTTAAACTTTTTTTTTAAGTTTTGAGTTCCAAATTCTATTCCTACTTCCCTTCTCCCATCTCTGAGTAAGAAATGTGATAAGGTAATACATGTGCAATCTTGTAAAACATTTCCATATTAGTCATTTTGTGCAAGAAAACTGAGAGAAAGAAAAGGAAAGGAAGGAAGGAAGAAGGAAAGAAAGAAAGAAAGAAAAATAATATGCTTCAGTCTGTATTCAGGTAGCAACAGTTCTTTCTCTGGAGGTAGATTACATTTTTCATCATGACTCATTTGAGATTGTCTTGGGCCATTGTATTGTTGAGAATGAATTAAGTCATTCACAGTTCTTCATCATACATTACTAGCCCTTGTGTAATCATACAGTATTGCTGTTACATGTACGAAGTTCTCTCAGTTCTGCTCATTTCACATTGTATCAGTCCATGTTACTGTTTCCAAGTTTTTCCAAAATGATCCTACTTCTTATTTCTTATAGCACAATAACATTCCATTACAATCATGTACTACAATTAATGGTCATCCCATTAATTCCCAGCTCTTAACTATCACAAAAAGAATTACTATAAATTGTGTGTTTTTATTTTTGTATAAATAGGTTCTTTTCTCTCTCTTTTTAAAAATGTCTTTGGGATACAGATTTAGCAGTGTTGTATCAAAGGGTATGTACAGTTTGATTGCCCTTTGGGCAACTTCCAAATTGTTCTCCAGAATGTTTGGATCAGTTCACAACTCCACCAACAATCCATTAGCTTTTGAAACCCAGTGTCGCCCCCACAGCAAGAGGAGAGATTGGAGTAGATATTGTGAAGGGTCTAGGGGGCATACTTCCAAAAGAATCCATCACTTTTCCTCTCTTTGCAGACTTTCAATAAAAGGACATCCATGACCTTTGAAATAAGCTTTTCCATTTATTTTGGACAGTTTTATTAGGAAGTTTTCCCCAACAACACCATTTATTATTTTCCTTTTTTTTTTTAATCACATTGGCCAATCTGATAGGTGTGAATTAGTACCTTAGAGTTGTTTTAATTTTTATTTCTTTAATCAGTAGTGATTGATATTATTTTTTCTTATGAATGTATATAGTTTAAATTTCTTTTAAAAACATTTTTAATAAAAATTTTTTAGTTCCAAATTCTGTCCTTCTTCCCTCCCCCTTTCCCTCCCTGAGAGGATAAGCAATCACATAGAGGTTATACATGTGGGATTATGTAAAACATTTCCATACTACTTATTTTGTATATGAAGACTCAAATAAAAGAAAAAAAGAAATAAAGTGAAAAAATAGCATGCTTCAGTCTGTATTCAAACAATTATCAGCTCTTTCTCTAGAGGCAGAGAGTATGCTTCATCATTAGTCCTTTGAGATTGTCTTGGACCATTGCAGTGCTGATAATAACTAAGTCATTCCCAGTTCATCATCAACACAATATTACTGTTACTGTGTACAACATTCTCCTGGTTCTATTCACTTCACTATACATCAGTTCATGTTAAGTCTTTCCAGATTTTTCTGAAATCATCCTGCTTGTCATTTCTGATAGCACAGCACTATTCTATTACAATCATATACCACAGCTATTTAGTCATTCCCCAATTAATGGGCATCCCTTTGATTTCCAATTCTTAGCTACCATAAAAATAACTGCTATAAGTACTTTTGCACAAATAAGTCCTTTCCCTTTTTTTTTGGATGTCTTTGGGATATAGACCTAATAGTGGTATTGCAATATCAAAGAGTATATAGCTGTTTGGGCATAGTTCCAAATTGTTCTCCAAAATGGTTGGGTCATTTCACAACTCCACCAATACTGAATTAATATCCAAGTTTTCCCTCCAATATCCAACATTTTTCTTTTCTTGTCATAGGTGTGGGGTGGTACCTCAGAGTTGTTTTAGACTTCATTGCTCTAATCAATAGTGATTTAGAGCATTTTTTTATGTGACTATAGATCACTCTGATTTCTTTGTCTGAAAACTGCCTGTTCGTATCTTTTGACCATTTATCAATTGGGAAGTGACTTGTATTTTTATAAATTTGGGAAAGGAGGCATTTACTTGTTGCAAGTTTCCCCCCTTCCCAACTTTCTGCTTTCCTTATAATTTTAGTTGCATTAGTTTTGTTTGTATAAAAATTTTTATATTTTATATAATCAAAATTATCTATTTTACATTTTGTAATGTTCTCTATATCTCCTTGGATCCTAAATTCTTCTCTTACCCATAAATTCGACAGATAAACTATTCCATGCTCTCTTATGGTATTACCCTTTCTGTAATCATGTGCCCATTTTGATTAGCTTGGTATATAGTGTGAGATGTTGACCTATATTTGCCATACTGTTTCTGCCATACTGTTTTCCAGTTTGTCCAGCAGTTTTTGTCAAATAATGAGTTTTTGTTCCAAAAGCTTGGATCTTAGGGTTTATCACATACTAGATTACTATGGTCATTTACTATAATTTAATTTATTTCTAATCTATTTCTCTCATCCAGCACTCTATTTCTTAGGCAGATTGTTTCAATAATTACTGCTTTATAACATAGTTTCAGATCTGGTACAGCTAGACCACCTTCTTTCATTAAAATTTTTTTTTGCTGATTCCCTTATTATCCTTCAAATCTCATTCTTCCAGATGAATTAATTATTATTTTTTCTAGCTCCATAAAATAATCTCTTGATAGTTTGATTTGTATGGCACTGAAGAAATAGAAATTTAGATAGAATTGTCATTTTTGTTATATTGATTCAGCCTACTCATGAGCAATTAATATTTTTCCATTTGTTTAGGTCTGACTTTATTTGTATACAGTGTTTTATAATTGTGTTCATATAGTTCCTGGGTTTGTCTTGTCAGGTAGATAGATTCCCAAGTATATTATATTATCTATAGTTATTTTTTTTTTTTAAAGCAATTGGGATTAAGTAACTTGCTCAAGGTTACACGGCTAGTCATTTGATTTATGCGTGGGTGCTCATTTTCTGAGGCCGGATCTGATCTCGGTCATCCAAACTCCGAGGCCGGTGCTCTTACTCACTGCGCCACCTAGCCGCCCCTTTAGGGCAATTGGGGTTAAGTAACTTGCCCAAGGTTACACGGCTAGGTTTTTGTTTGTGCGGATTAAGTGTTGGAGGCCGGCTCCGAACTCAGGTCCTTCTGATTCCAGGGCTGGCGCTCTATTCACTGCGCCACCTAGCTGCCCCTCTATAGTTATTTTAAATGGATTTTCTTTTTCTATTTCTTGCTGCTTGACTTTGTTGGTAGCATATAGAAATGCTGATTATTTATGTGGATTTATTTTGTGTCTTGCAACTTTGCTAAAGTTATTAATAAATTTAAGTAGGTTTTTAGTTCGTTCTTTAGAATTTTTTAAGTATAACATCATATCATCTGCAAAGAGTGATAGTTTTGCTTCCTAATTGCTCATTCTAATCCTTTAATTTCTTTTTCTTATCTTATTGGTATAGCTAACATTTCTAGTACAGTATTAGATAATAAAAGTGATAATGGGCATACTTGCTTCACCCTTGATTATATTTGGGCATACTTGCTTCACCCCATTATGGATAATGCATGATGGTGGTTTTAGATGAATATTACTTATCGTTTTAAGGTAAGCTCCATTTATTCCTATGCTTTCTAGTTTTTTTTTTTTAACAGGAATGACTCCTGTTTTTGTTGAAGGTTTTTTCTGCATCTATTGAGATAATCAATGATTTCTGTTGTTTTTCTAATTGATATGGTAAATTATGCTTGATAGTTTTCCTAGTATTGAACCAGGCCTGCATTCCTGGTATAAATTTCACCTGGTCATAATGTCTGACCCTTGTGTAGTTGCTGTAACCTCTTTGCCTAGTACTTAAATTAAAATTTTTGCATTGATATTCATTAGGGAAATTGGTCTATAATTTTCTTTTTCTGTTTTGGCTCTTCTTGGCTTAGGTATCATTACCATATTTGTATTGTAAAAGGAATTTGGTAGGATTCCTTCTTTGCATTAAAAAATAGTTTGTATAGTATTGAGAGACTAGTTGTTCTTTGAGTATTTCATAGAATTAACTTGTGAATCCATGTGGTCTTGGCTTGTTCAATTTCTTTTCTTAAAATTGGTTTATTTAAGCATTTTATTTCTTCTTCTGTTAATCTGGGCAATTTATATTTTTATAGATATTCATCCATTTCATTTAGATTGCCAAATTTATTGGCATACAATTGGGCAAAATAGCTCCTAATAATTGTCTTAATTTCTTCTTCATTGGTAGTGAATTCATTTCTTTCATTTTGATACTATTAATTTGATTTTCTTCTTTACTTTTTAAAATAAAATTAACCAATGGTTTATCTTTTTTTTGTCTTTTTTCATAAAATCAGATTCTAGTTTTTATTAGTTCAATGGTTTTCTTACTTTTATTTTTATTAATTTCTCCTTTTATTTTTCAGGATTTGCTGGGGTGGCTAGGTGGCACAGTGAATAGAGCACTGGCCCTGAAGTCAGGACGACCTGAGTTCAAATCCAGCCTCAGACACTTAACACAAAAACTATCCATGTGACCTTGGGCAAGTCACTTAACCCCAATTGCCCTCCAAAAAGCAATAAAAATTAAAATTAAAATTAAAAAAACCCTGCAAAACAGATAATTAGGGATGGCTAGGTGGCACAGTGAATACAGCCCTGGCCCTGGAGTCAGGATGACCTGAGTTCAAATCTGGCTTCAGACACTTAACACACACACACACACACACACACACACACACACACACACACAAAACTAGCCATGTGACCTTGGGCAAGTCACTTAACCCCAATTGCCCTCCAAAAAGCAAAAAAAAAAAAAGATTTTCAAGATTTGAAATTTGGTGTTTAATTAAGTATTTGCTCTTTTTCCAGTTTTCTGGTTGCATGACCAATTTATTGATCTGACTTTTGTCTGCTTTTTTGATGTAAGCAATTGGAGATGCGGATTTTTCCCTAAGTACCACTTTGACTCCGTCCCATAAATTTTGGTATAGTGTCTCGTTGTTGTAATTTTAAAAATGAAATTATCTATTGTTTCTGTGATTTATTCTTTGAACCACTTATTTTTAGGATTACACTATTTAATTTCCAATTAATTTTGATTTCTATTTCCAGTGTTTTATGGAATGTAATTTTTATTGCATTATGATCTGAGAAGGATGCATTTATTATTTCTGCTTTTCTGCATTTGGTTGTGAGGTTTTTATGTCCCAATATATGGTCAATTTTTGTGTAGCTATCATGTAGTACTCAGAAAAAGGTATATTCTTTTCTATTCCCATTCAATGTTATCCAGAGATCTATCATATTTCACTTTTCCAGAATTTTATTCACCTCCTTAACTTCTTTCTTGTTTATTTTTTGGTTTGATTTATCTAATTCTGAGAAGGTAGAGTTGAGGCCCCCTACTAGTACAGCTTTACTATCTATTTCCTCCTGTAACTCATTTAACTTATTCAGAAATTTAGATGCTGTACCATTTGGCACATATATGTTTAGTATTGATATGACTTCATTGTCTGTGGTACCTTTTTGGCAAGATGTAGTTTCCTTCCTTATATTTTAAAATTAGATCTATGTTTGCTATTGATTCGTCTGAGATCATGATTGCTACCCTGTTTTCTTGCTTCAACTGAAGCATAATAGATTCTGTTCTAGCACCTACCTTTACCCTATGAGTATCTCTCTGTTTCAAATTTGTTTCTTGTTAACTTATTGTAGGATTCTGGTTTTTGGTCCATACTGCTGTCCACTTTTGTTTTATGGGTGAATTCATCCCATTCACATTTATAGTTATGATACTTAACTGTGTATTTCCTTCCATGATATTTTTCTCTTGTTTATCCCTCCTCTCTCTTATCCCTAACCCTTTACCTCCTCACAAGTTTGTTTGACAATATAGCTAGATCACCTTGCTCTTTCTGCTTTCTAACCAGCCCACTTAAATGAGGAGGGGCTTGTTGCTATTGGGGTGGTCACTCTGTGATGTTTTATTTGGCCATGGGAATCAATAAAGTAAAGGAAAATAGAGAAGGGCTCTCACTACTTTGCAGCCCCTTTTTGCTACCTGAAGGGATAAGGTCTAAGCGATGAAAAAGGGAAAAGATGGGAGTTAAAGATCACTCAATTTTTATACTGTCTGTAATCAGTACGGAAGCTATAAAGTCATTTGACTCCTAGTGTTCTCTAGGTGAGTCCCTTGTCCAGAGACTGAATGGACATACTACTAGTTAAGTCAGATGATGTGTGCTTTGATATTCTTCCTCTGAAAGGGAACCAATCAGTCAGCCAACATTTAAGGAAGTTAGCTCAGATTTGGAAGAATTGGTTTTGTAATTCATCAAAATGCCATGCCTAACAAGGAACTTTTCATAGAACACTTGGTTCTCTTGTGTTCAGTCAATAAGTATTCATTTAAAAAATATTTCATTTTGAATATAATTGTAGTCTACAAGTCACCATTTGTTACAGAGTATAAGAAGGTAGCTAGGCAGTACAGTAGATAGAGTACTGGGCCTAGAGACAGGAAGACTGTAGCAGCAAGCACCCCAATATCCCCAGGGTAGCTGCCAATATAGGTTCTTAGATCTGCTTTTCAAAAGGAAAGCAATTCAGAATGGGTTAACAAGCTTACTTTAATCAAACAAACATACATTACCTAGTTCAGGGGAAAAAGGTCAGCACCCTGAACTTCAGAGTTACAGTACTTACAGATCAAACAGACAGGCTTCCAAACTGTCCAAACATTATATCAATACCAAATCACAGTTACCAGAGAGGGAAGCATCAACATCTGGGTTTTCAAAGCCGGGGGGCTCTCAACAACGGCTTCCCAGAGTCTCATCTGGTCAAATCATACAACATTTCTCAAAGTGAGCCCCAAAGCAAAGCCTCTCCTCAGGGTTTATATAGCCTTCTCCTGGCTCAGAGAATGTAACAACCTTCTGGACCCACTGCCCAATCACAAAGTATCAAGGTATGGGCTTTCCTGAAAAACAAGCCTCCCACCACAGGCTCCAGGTGCACTTAAGCTAGGGGCAGGGAAGATCTTTAAATTTGCATTTCCATTACAAAGACTCATCTTTATGAGTTCAAATCTGACACTTTCTAGCTGTGTGACCCTGGGCAAGTCATTTAACCCTGTTTGCCTCAGTTCTTCATCTATAAAATGAGCTGGGGAAGGAAATGGAAAACCAATCCAGTATCTTTGCCAAGAAAACTCCAAATGGGGTCGCAAAGAGTTAGATATGATTGAAAAAATGACTGAACATCAAAAGACAGATATTCTACAAAAAATTGACTCTCCAAATTCAGTCAACATATGCTTAAATAAAGATATCAGCACAAAGGATGAAGAGCATGGAGAAAATTATGTTTGAAAATGTGGTTCTAGTGCAGGAAATGAGTGAGATCAAAGGCTGGTATACTGAACAGAAGACCCAAGCCTCTGCCTCATGGACAGAGTCTGTTGGTGCCAGACATGGTAAGCACTGAGTAGTATCATGAAACATTAGATTAATTAGTTTTTTTTAGACAAGTTGTGATCATGAAATAATGTTTTTGAAGGAATAAAGTGGCCAACCTCCCTAAGGGCAAAGGAGAGATTCATGGTGGGCATGAGTACTTGGCAGCACATTACAAATTAGGAATATGCAGGAGAAGTCAAGTGAGGGATGTCATGAGAGAGGTATTTGTCCAGACCAACCTTTGTTCTCCATTTATACATGCATTAAACAGCCATAATTGTAGAGCAAGTGCCCCAGAATTTTAGGTTGGTTCCCCCATCATAAATTTGTGAGAGGACATGGCTTGTATTTGTATAGAATGAGAAGATGTGGATGGGTTGCAATATGTATAGTGGGAGGGAATTAACAGAGTGAAGATCACAAATCCATTTAAATTTTGAAGTATGACTGGGTAATTTGCCCTTCCAGATCCAGATGGCCCTGATCTATTTGCAACATAGTCTGGTTCAGTGGGAAGAACAGTGAACTTGGAGTTAAGAGACCTGAGTTTGAATATTGACTCTGTTACTTTATGACTGTTTTTAAAATTAATTTCACCACTTTGGGACTAACTCACAGGGTACTCATGAGAAAAACATTTTATCCACTGTAATGAATTATTTAAATGTGAATTATTATGTGCTAAGAATCTATTCTAATATATAATAATAATTGAGTTCAATTTTAGACATGTAGAGTCATAGATGTCTTCAGGATATACAATGTGAAATGTCTAATAGGGGATTGGTTATCTGGGATTGGAGCTCCAAGGAGATGTGTGTGTGTGTGTGTGTGTGTGTGTGTGTGTGTGTGTGTATACACACATATACATGCACACATGGGAAGGGTGGAAGGGAATAAACTTTTGAATAGTGCCTACTATGTATGTTGGGTACTATGATTAATTCTTTATAAATATTAGCTACTTTGTATGTATGAGATATATATGTATATATATATATGTGAGTATATATGTGTATCTTTCTCTATCCATCTATCTATCTATCTATCTATCTATCTATCTATCTATCTATCATCTTCTTATCTATCTATCCATCTAACTATCTATCTGTCTGTCTCAAATACCTGTATCAGGATTATAATTTAACCTGTGGGAGCTGATGAAGTTACCAGGGAACTGGGAACTCATTCATACTTAGACTGACAAGGTTGAATTTGATCTTCTAGTGTATTTATATTTTAATAGGAGGCACAGGCTTTCTTTGGCTTAAACTAAAGGAATTAATTTTGAATTGTGGAATTTAGGTCATTAACAGGAAGTTTGGGACATTTGTCTTCTTGATGTCCCTGAATTTGTGCAATAGAGATGTTCAGATACAAAATCCCATATAATTAATTGGGTTCATGTTTCATGGGAGAATCTATTTGGTGTACAAAATGAAAATGCAGCTAACTCTGAATTAATCAGTCCCTCAATACTCATCTTGTTTATTGCTTTTCTTTTTCTCCATTTTTTTATTCTCACCTGTTCTTTGCTTATTAGCACTCTTGCCAACACTGGGATAGCAGTCAAATTAGAGGTGGTTACTTCTATCACAGGAAAATTCTTCTTTTTTGTTACTGATTATTCATTTTTTCAGTTTTTAGCAGATATTTATGGCTCCTATCCCTTGTATGTGCAAGACTCTGGGCCCAGGATATGCCAGATAGAAAGCCTTCTCAGTGCAATTATTCCTGTCTTTCTTTAGTAAAAGTCTGATGTATGCACAAAGTTTTCGGAATATATCTTTTGGGTCAAACTAGGCATACAATTGCTAGTTGTCATACTTCTGGCTCTACTATGCCCTCTTCTGTGCTCCTATTATAAGAAAGAATTCTATAGTTGTATTTTTTCTTCCCATAGATTTGCCAAAAAAGCCATCTAGAGAATACGAGCTGGTCACCCCCATCAGCACCAACCTCCAGGGGCACTACCTCTCCCACATTCTTTCTGCAAGTCAAAAGAAGAGAGTCCCAAGGGATGTGTCTTCCAACCCCGAACAATTGTTTTTCAATGTGACAGCTTTTGGAAGGGACTTTCACCTCCGGCTGAAACCAAACATTCACTTGGTAGCACCAGGAGCCATGGTGGAGTGGTATAATCCCTCTGTGGTCACCGAGGATGGACCCAGCCATGTAAATGATAGTCAGCCTGGAAGTGATTCAGAGCAGATTTGGAAAAGAGAACCTTTATGGACCAACTGTGCTTATGTTGGAGACTTGACAGACATCCCAGGAACTTCTGTTGCCATTAGCAACTGTGATGGTCTGGTAAGATGGCTCCCCGATTTGGTCATTTTTGTTACCCACCCAAACCCTCCCTGAGATCTCTCTTGTCCGTCAGCATGCTTTGGGAGAAAGGTGGGGCGGAGTTCAGATTTCACATGACTAGATACCGAGTACCTCCTTGGCCTGCCATCTTTACAAGAAACAGGAAAGGCACAGTATAATGTTTCTTGGGCACATTATTTATGCCTGGTACATTCAACACAAAGACTTCTAAAGGAAATTGCAATGTGTGGTGGTTTTGAAGTTGGAAGGCTAATAATTATGTTTTTATTCCATTCTTCTCGTGGTACTTGGTGTGTCTTTGAAATTTTTAGAAATCTCAACATTTTCCAAACCAATATAGATTCTTGTCCCTCATTTTAAAAGCATCTTGATACAAAGCATCCATTATCTTCTCCAGTGAATGCTACAGCTTGTGAGCTGAGTTTTGCTTACTTTGACCATTTTTATGTCATCGACCCATTGGAGAGTCTGGTGAAGTCTGTGGATCCTTCTCAGAAAAAAATGCCTTCAAATGTATAAAATATATAGAAACCTGGTTATATTGAATATAGCTATTCAAGGTCCTGGACCCCAGGTTAAGGACCCCACTCCAGGGTCTGTCTCCCTAAGTGTACTTTTCACCCTTGAGAAGCTCTTTACTGAGTCTGGGTGGGTAAGTCAGTGGGTGTGTATTCACACATAGGCAATGTCATGCTTTTTTCTTTTCACTTTTAAATATGCTGGTGATAGCAATGAATGTTCTGGTGGGAAAGATCAAAGGACAGTGTACTGTCCTTGCTATGCCTTGATTGTGCTTTGGTTTGGGTCTATAGATGTTATTTAGAAATATTCGCTACTAGTGACTTTGCCTATTATCTGTTATCAGCTGTTTTCCCAGAGTCCTTTGCAGTGACACTTTATAAGGGTAACTTCGGAGGAAATGGGGTATGTGGGAAAGAGCATTGACCCTGGAGTCAGAGAGGCTGAGTTCTAATCCCACCTTAGATTCTTACTATCTGTTTGGCCTTGAACAGTTCACTTAAGCAACTTGGGTTTCAGTTTCTTCATCTGTAAAATGAGGTGTCTGGATTAGAGAATAATCACGATAAAAACAATAACATTTATTGAGCACTTGGACGTTTCCAAAGCCCTGTTCACAACAACCCTGGGCGGCAGGTGCCAATATTATTCCCATTTTATGGATGAGGAAACTGAGGCATCAGTTTAGTGTCCACCCAGAGTAACATAGTTATTAAATATCTGAGACAGACAGAATTCAAACTCAGCTCTTCCTGACTTCCAAGTCTGAGCTGCTTAAGTTGCCAGTGGCTTCTGGGGTCCCTTCCAGGTCTCTATCTGTGATCCGATGACCTCTCCTGGCCAGCATTTAGCTGGACATTTACCTCACAAGCAACCCATTTGAATTTTGTTATTATGGCTTTCAGTGCTGGTAAACTGCTCATTTTCAGGATCTGATGATGATTTTGTCTTCGCAAGACATGGTCAGTAGGGTTTGTAGCTCGTGCTGAAGGAATTTCAGAAGCCAAATGTACCACATGTAACAGGTCCAGGCCACACACTAGCTAAGTGCTTGTGTGTGTGTGTGTGTGTGTGTGTGTGTGTGTGTGTGTATGTACATGCATAAGGTCATACAGATAAGAGGCATCAGAACTAGGATTAGAACCCAGCCTTTCAGAGAAATGTTTTTAGGACTTAACATACAGTTAAAGAGTGGCGCTGTTATGGATTTTTTTTTGTGTTGAGAAAACAAACTACAGTTATAGACATATGTTGCCAATATGACTTCTATATATATGTATGTGTGTATACATATTCATACATTATATATACATATAGAGACAATATGTATATATCCACATGATATAGAAATGTGTATTATGATATATCTATATAGATATATCTATTCAGTCTTTGGAGGAGCCTGACCTTAAAGAGAGAAGATTAAGTTTTTCTTGTACCATAAATCTTGTACCTCAACCCCAGAGTCCTAGGGAAAATTGATTAATTATCTGGGTCAGCTGGATAGCTCAATGGATAGAGTGCTGGGCCTAGAGTCAGGAAGACCTGAATTCAGATGCAGCCTCAGATACTTACTAGCTGTGTGACCCTGGGCCAGTCACTTAAACCTGTTTGCCTTTTTCTACTGGAAAAGAAATGGTAACTCACTGAGTTATTGAGTACCGTAAGTATCTTTGTCAAGAAAACCCCACAGGTAGAATTGGTGTGATGTGGTCCATGAACTCACAAAGAGTTGGATATAACTGAACAATAACAACAGCAACAGCTCATGTCTAGGGTTTCCCCCAAAAGGATTAACAGCATCCCTTCCAGAGAAATCATTCAATGTACAAAGTAGTAGATAGCAGGCATAGGACAGTTAATTATTTCTTCCAATGCAAAATCATGTTTAAAGCACAAAAGACTCATAAGCATACATTGACAAATTCTTAAACTGTGAAACATGAATCCAATACTCCTTTCCTGGGAAGCAGATATCATTTTCACCTTGGTCTATTCTGTCTGACACTCCCCCACTCTCTTTCTCCCTTCTCTCTCTCCTCCCTCTCCTCCCTCTCCCCCTCTCTCTGTCTTTCTGTCTCTATGTGTGTGTCTCTCTCTGTCTCTTCCCTCCCTCTGTCTCTCTTCTCTCTCTCTCTCTCTCTCTCTCTCTCTCTCTCTCTCTCTCTCTCTCTCTCTCTCTCTCTCCCCCCCCTGTCTCTCCCTCTCTTCCTCTTTCCCCCTTTCCCCCCATCTCTGTCTCTCTCTGTCTCTCTCTGTCTCTCTCTCTCTCTCTCTCTCTCTCTCTGTCTCTCTCTCTGTTTGTGTGTCTCTCTCCCCCCTCTCTTTCTCTTTCTCTCTTTCTTCTCTATCCCCCCCCCACCCTCTTTCTCTCCTCTCTTTCATGTCTTCTGATATTTCCTAAAGGACATGTATGATTAGAGGTTCCTGATCAATTCCTTGCTCTCCCATGACAGATGATTATACCAAAGAGGATTGGCTGTTGATCTGAGAAATACTATCTGCTCAAGAGATTTTAAACAGAGGGACCGTAGTCCCTGCCTCTCCATTTCTTTCTTCTCTTTTGAGTGTGTCTCTTGGGACTTTGCTAAGTGTCCCCCAAATTCCCAATGGGATAGCTCCTATGGAGGCTGTGAGTACATGGCTTTGAGAACACGTGCTTGCCTGGGACAGGACCTCTGGTCACTGAGTGCCTCTTGTGCTTTGTGGTTCTTTTCCAGATCACAGGTGTCTGAAAAACAGTACTAAATGAGAGATGTTTCTCTGGTGTCTACCTTGTGAGTGCAGGAGGTTCCTAGTTACTAACAGGAAGTAAGAAAGTACTTCCTACAGTTATACTTCTTAGAGGAGGGGATGTATAGAGAACCAGCCCTGGAGTTAGAAAGACTTGGGTTCAAGTCCTGCCTATGGTAAGGTGTTAGCTCTGTGACCCTAGACAACTCACTTAACATTTCATTGCCTTAGACAGCTTCCTAAAACTAAGATGCTAGGCAATTGGGATTCTTCAGTGATAGAGGGATTTTCCTCACCTCTTATTCCCTACACTAATAAAATCAGACAAAACCCCCCCCAAATTCTATTAATCTCAAAATATCAGGCTTTTGGATTAATGAGAATAATGAGCTTGACTTATTCAGGCCAAAGAGGCTAACATTCTACTGCTTAGAAACATAGTAGCAGCTCATAATTAAGAGCCCCTAAGGTGAATGAACAATGGTACCTTAAGTGGTGTGTGAGTATAGCACAGAATCCTAGAGAAAGAGGGCTTGGGAGAGGCCAGCTAGACCCAGGGATGAGTGGCTCTCCAGGTTATATTTGCTGACCATCAGTGGGGAGTAGTCAGGCCTTCCATAGGCAGCCCACTGTCTTTTGGGATAAGTTTTTCCTTATGTCAAGATAGTATCTTCATCACTTTCCATCCACTGCTCATATCTCTGATCTCTGGGGCTACGCAGACAATTTATTCCTACTCCACATAACTGCGTGTCTGAAACTAACGCCACTCAAAATTGGCCAATGTTTTTGCAAGTGACAATGATGGGATACTTCATAGCATGATGGAAAATGTTTAACAATAGCTTTGCTTATAAATGAGAGAGCTAGCAAAGGGAGAAGGGGAAGAGTAAACATTTGGTTTTGCTTAGTAAACATCACCTTAATTTCAGTCACTTATGTAAACTGCTGATGCTTTATGTCTCATTACCATGAAACATGAGGAAAATGGTGTAGATCATTAACTATGCATCATTAAGCTTTGTTCTAAGTTCTGATTACAAGAAGGAACTTTATAGGTATGCTCAGTCACAGCAGAACTTGCTGTTTGTGGAGTGTGGTTGCTTATTCATAACTGAAAAAAAATGGAAGGGAAGTAGTGAGGAAGGAGTCCCTCCGGCTCTAGTTTTTAATGATTCTATAAGTGTATAAAAGTGGTGCTTAAAAAAAGCAAGTTTGAAAAAATTTTAATAGGCCAGATGCTTACTGAATATGGCTAACTTTATTTGGAAAATGGAGAAATCTCCAAGATTTTATGATGACTGAAGCTGGCAATTAATCAGGTTGTGTACATTCCTCCTCATTCACTTATGGCTTATGCATTATTTATACTATTTATTATTATTATTATTTACTATTTTTAATTATCCTTTCCATGTTGTAAATTCTTCATTTTTGGAGGGCCATTCTCAAGATTTGACTACACATAAACATAATAATGATGATAGCTAATAGCTATAGCGGGCTTTAAGATTTACAAGGCTCTTAATATATGTCCTCTCATTTGATCCTTCCAACAACTCAGTGAGGTAGGTACTCTTATCTCCATTTTATAGATAAGGAATCTGAGGCTGAATGGCTTGCCTAGGTAAGTGTCAAAGAGAGCATTTGAACTCAAGGCTTGTCACAGAGAAACCCAAATGTGGAAGGCCATTGTGAATACACTAAAGGAAATATTCTTAACAGCTCAATTACAGGGACAGGAATCCCAATCAGAGTCAATTTTAAATTCACAAATAATTTTCAAAAGGTTAGTCACATCTTTAAACACTAAATTCTCTTCTAGGAAGGTGCTGCAGTAGATAGAGCGTTGTACCTGGTGTCCATTTGACCTTAGTTCAAATTCAGCCACAGATACTTAATACCTATGAGACATAGACCAGTCACTTGGTTTTTGGCTTAGTTTCTTTCATCTGTAAAATGGGGATTGCAATAGCACCTACTTCCCAGGGTTGTTGTGCAGATAAAATGATATAATAAATATAAAAGATTTTGCAAACCTTAAAGTCCATATAAATGCTATTATTACATTTTCCTACTTGATACTGGTGCCCTGTTCACTACCATCCTTAGAGAGGGCAGAGGTTTCTCCAGACTGCACATGCTAGAATATTTGACCATATGTGAATCCTGGAGGCATTGGCTGGTCCCATTTCTCTCTGCAGTCAAAATAGCTGTGCTGGGACGGGAGAAACAGAGACTTAAATCACTGGTGGCTGTTGTTAAAATGCCTGTGCTTAGCTGTTCCACCCATGTGAGTTCCCAGCAGACTCATGGCTTTTACCATCCTCCACTTCCAGAGGGAAAAGGAAGAAAGCAGCTGGCAGTAGCTATCTGTGAGCATGCCTTTTCAAAGGGAAAGTTTTCTGTGAGTTAATGCCAAAGTCTTGGAATACCCAACTGGATGGCAGCCCTCTCCCACTCGGGTCCTTGTGCCCTGATTGAGAAGTAGTCCATTGGGAACTAACAGCACTTCCTGAACTCTGTGTCCCTGACCATCTCAACTATGTCATTAGAGGCTGCTCTTTGGAAGCAGGCTACCTTTTTTCTTTCATTGCTTACTGGTAGGAGACAATTTGGAATATTCTTTGTAATTCTAAAGTCCTATATTATTTGCCTAGGAAATTAATTTTCCATATGGTTAGTCTTTCCCTAAATGCCCCAATTAATTGAGAGTTGGCTGTAATTGTGATTACTGCAGCTTTGTTTGTGTGTGGGATCATCCTTTGGAAAAAGGAGCCCAGTGTGCTTTCAAGATATAAACTTGGAAGAAAAGAAAATAATTAGAAACACAGTCACAAACTGTTTCTCTATTCTGTTTTGCAGTTATAGATGTATTCAGAATTAATTTAGGGAGGCTGATGTCAAATATTATTTGTTCAATCATATTAACAGCTGACATTTTTGTAGTTTTGAAGCAAAAATAACTTCCTTCATAGAAATTAATGTATTTTATTCTTTTCATTAAATATTTCCCAAATACATGTAAATTTTTAACATTCATTTAAAAAAAATTAAGTTCCAAATCATCTCCCTCCCACTATCCCCTCTTCCACCTCTGAAGCAAACATATACAGATAAAAAATTGAGGTAGACTAAATTGAGGGACAAACCAGCCCAGCTCCAGTGCTGAATAAGGGTGGAACCAGACCAGGGTCGCTTCTGCATTTCTAGCCTGGGTGAGATAGGGAGACCTAGTCTTAAAAAACAAAATTTTATATATATGTAATCATATTATTGTCTAGTCTAAGATTTTTCACTCATGAACCTGCATTTTAGTGGTGTTGGTTGGCATTATGTGGCATGAGGGCATGCACAGTGCAAAGCGCACATGCTTTGTGTTTGGAACTAAAGCTGTGGTGAAGTTGTTCAATGCAACACAGGCAAGCACTGCCAGAAACACCTCAGATTCATTACATTTTTTAAAATAAATTTTTGGTTGTTGCACATTGAGCAATCTTTTAATGTTGACCAAATTTTGGTGACTCCACACGGGTCCACAACCCACAGTTTAAGAATGTTTATGCATCTTTCCTCCAGAATACTTTATCCAGGGCTTTGCTAAAATCTCGATCAATGATATTCAGAAGGTTTCCATAATCTACCAGTTACCCTGTCCCCAAAAGGGCTGAGGGGAATCTGGTGTGACCTGTGCTCAGTGAAGTCATCTTTGTCTTCTTGTAACCACCACTTCCCTTTCTCTAATGATCTGTCCCAAGATTTTCCCCAGAATCAAAGCTGGGCTCACTGGCCTATCATTTGTAGATGTTATTTTCTTCCCCTGCCTCCCTTTTTAAATTTGGGGCATTTTCCTTCCTCCAATCTTGTGGTATTTTCTCCTTTTCCACAGCTCTTTTGATATTATTGACAGTGGCCCAGTAATCATTTATCTGTCAGTTCTGAAATAAGTGCTGGAAGGAATAGTCTATCTGGGCTAGATGACTCTTCAGCAATGCCATTAGCTTCTTCTTGACTCTCTCCTTCCTTGTATAATGGGGAGGGACTAGCCAATGAGGGAAGGAAGGAAGGAAATGGATAGTAATTAAGTATGTGTCATGTGCCAGGCACTGTTCCAGGTACTTTACAAATATCTCATTTGGTCCTCATAACAACCCTGCACAGTAGGCACTATTATTATTTCTCATTTTATAGTTGAAGAAACTGAGGCAGACAGACTTCTCTCTCTAGTTCTTCCCTGACCCTAAAGTGACTCCAGGGAGATCTCCAAAACAAAACTTAGGTTTGGCTCACATCTAGATTCTCCCCACCCAAAGTGGGTAACAGGGTCCCTTCTACAAGAAGTAGTCATCGGGCAATATGGTATCAGCTATGAGACAGATTTTTGTTTTCTCCTCCTCTGAAAATGAGTACATTGCTAAAGGCTCAGGCACACGTGAACAAACACAGAAAACATAAAAAATAACTCCTTATACTTTCCTGGAAAGTAAAGGCAATTTTGTGGAAATGTTAAACATGTTTGCCCATCACTTTAGACCTTCACCTTTTAAGCAACTCATGAGATCCAGATCTCCTGGACAGTCAAGGTTTATTACGCCAGGCTTAATCCAGGTGATCTACAATGCTAAGCTTGAGATTGTAATTAAGTGTGATTCTTAGAGAACATGGGACAGTTGACAGAAGAGGTTCGGTTAGCCATAGCAAGGGAAAGGCATTCAGAGCCAGAAAGGATATCCAGCAAGGATATACAGCCTTGATGCAGTTGAGCATAGCTTGCTGTTACCAATCTTGGTCATGCTGTTGGTCTGTAGGTTAGAAACCTGAAGGTGGATCTGGAGCTCAGGAAACCATATCAGTGGCCCAAGCCTTTAATCTTCGTTTATTAAGCAGCGTAGCCTCCAGGGCAGGGACTCTGGTAGATATTGCTTCTAAGTATGGCTTTCTTCAGCTGAAGAATGGTCTCATTGCTGTTCTTCTCTTCTGAGAAATGTTCTATTAGGGAACCATGCCTTCCTTTGGATTGGATCCTCCTTTGGAGGATTCCCATGAGATTGCCACCAAGGCTGGAAACCTCCATTTATTAGGATTGTTAACTTTTACTTGACAAAGAAATGAAAAAAGCAGTAGGAGCTAACCAAGGATTCAGGGGACTGCCTACCTAACCCTGTGTCTCTTTGAGGATGTTTGTACTGCAAACTGTCATTGCTGATGTGGGGGGTTGGGAGCTCCCACATAAATCAGAATTGCTATAGTCCATGACTATAACCTGGAAAACCAGCTCAAAAAGTATGTCAGTAGTGTCATCTTCCTTTGGAAAGGACAACACATTCCAAAAAGTGTGCATGGTCATTGAAAATCCAACAGGTATTATGATATGCTTTCAATGTGCTCCTTAGATGGTGGGCATACAAAGAAAAAAAATGAAGCAGTCCCTGCCCTGAAGGAGCTTACATTCTATTAAAGGATATGGGGTGCTCACAAATAAGTATCATGGAGAAAACACCAGGGGATTAGGATGGATTATTTGGAATACCAAAAAACGTTCAAATTTTGCAATAGACTTTTTCTGACACACGTACACATAAATTAGGATTGCAATATGTTGGATTATGTTGGGGCATGTCACCCCAAGATTCTGATTTTGGGCTAACTACCATCATTCTTACTTTTCCTCAGGGTTTCCAGACTCAGGCTAATTTTCCCTTCCAAATGACTACTTCTACCAGTCACTTTTTCCCAGAGTTCCTCTCCTTTCTGGCATACTTTGGATTAATAACACCATTTTATAGGCTAGTTTTCCCCTTAACTTGCTTTCCCCTTCAGCATACATCCAATCCCATTGTCTCATTAAGGTTTTTTTTTTTTCTGCTAGCCCAGATTTAAGGACAATTAATAAAAGGGGGAAACAGCAAGAGGGGGAAGCTATAAAGCTTCCAACATAAGACCAATGCTGTCCCCGAATCATAGTAGGCTAGAGAGGAAACTTAGATTAAGTTCAGTTTAAAAAAATGATTGAATTGGGATGTCCTTAAGACTTCCTTGATACCCAAGATATGTGCTTACTTAGAGAAAAAAGTGGAGCCAATGTATAGTTGACAATTTGGAGTGAAAAGAAGTGAGCAGTGTTCAGAGATTTGGGGGGCAGCCCCACATTTACTAACCTGGGCCAGAACACTTGCAGATATCAAGACTGGCTCGATGAGAATGATGGGCTAATCCAGAAGCTACTAAATGAAAAAACTGAGCCCTCCATAGGGCTTACCAGCAGGCTAGTTTGTCCTTCTCTAAGAAAGCAGCATTTAATTCCATCAGAAGTGAAGTGTGAATAAAACTCATATGCAGGATTCTTGGTTCTGTAAGAAGGCAGATGACATTTAGTTTTATATGGATAGTAATAATCCAAAGCACTTTTGTGATGCGTAAAGGTTATTTGTGGGCCAAAGATCTATGTTGCATCTCAGCTACTCAGTGCTGATGGAGCCACATTGATTAATGATAAGGACATAATCCTGAATACTTCCATAGTGTCCTCAACAAACCATTGTCAATCAGTGCTGAAGCCATTGACAGAATACCTTAAGTTGAAATCAGTGCTTCTCTAGCCCAACTTCCAACTGAAGAAGCAATTTAAATGCTGTTATACTCCTCTCATATAGCAAAATGCCTGCTGTTTATTCTATTCCAGCTGAGATTTACAAGGCAGAGGGTCCACTGCTCTTACAAAAACGGGCAGAAATTTTCTGGGTTATATGGTAAAAGGAGGTTATCCCCCAGGACTTCAATGATGCCTCCATTGTCCATCACTGTAAAGGAAAGGGAAATAGGTTGTCCTGTGATGACCACAGGGAATCTTCTCTCTAAGTCATTGCCAACATGATTTTTTGCCAGTCCTCCTTAGCAGTCTGATTCTTTACCTGGAAGATAGTCATCTACCCAAGAGCCATTGTGGCTTCAGAAAGGGCTGAAGAACGGTCAATATGGTGTTTGCTAGCCCAACAACTCTGGGGAAAATGCCAGGAATGTAGAGAGGTGTGTATACAATGTTTTTTGATGTAACCAAGGTTTTTTCTACTGTCAGTTGTGAAAGTTTGTGGAAAATTATGTCAAAATCTGGTTGCCCAGAGAAGTTCATCAGTATTATATATCAGTTTCATGACAGTATGCTCACACAAGTTCTGGACAAAGGACAATGTTCTTGAACTTTCCTTTCACCATTGGAGTGAAGAAAGGCTGTGGATTTGCTCCCATTCTTTTTGGCATGATTTCAGTAATATTGTCAAATGCCTTCAACAAGAATTGGAAACAGCCTGAAGGTTAGCTCTTGAGCTGCTGATTAAATTATTTAACTTGAAAAGGCGCCAAGACAAGAATAAAGTGGAGAGAGAGTTGGTGCTGAAGGAAAGTACGGGAGGAGAGGTATTAGACTGTCTACTAAATTGAATGTCAACAGAGCCACTGCGTTGTCCTCATGGTCATATGCCTGTGAAACCTGGACAGTCTACCAGCACCATACCACAAAATGAAATCACTTCCATTTTAATTGTCTTAGGAAGAGTCTGAAGATCACCTGGAGAGATAAGATATTGGACACTAAAGTTCATTCTTGAGCTGAACTGCTAGGCATTCAAACTCTACTGCAGAGAGCACAGTTCTGATGGACTGGCCACATTGTTTGAATGTCAAAAAGACATTTGCATAAAAGACTACTCTATAGAGAACTCACACAAGGGAAATGTTCACCTGGAGGTCAGAAGAAGTGATACAAAGGCATTCTCAAGGTCTCTCTGACAAACATTGGAGTAGATTGTGAGGCATGAAAAACACTGGTGTAGGATTGCCCAGCATGCTGTGCCCACATCAAAAAAAGGAACTGTATTTTATTAGCAAAACAGAATTGTAATAGCTCAAAAGAAATGCAAGATGAAGAAACAACACTCTAAATGTTCAGATGGACTATGTTGTGCCCAGCCTGTGGTAGAGTCTTCCAAGTTGGTGTTGGTCTGATCAGCCACAGTCGGACACACTGTACCTTGACCCCAATATGGTGGTGTCATTTTGGTCCTCTTTGAGAACGCAGGACAACAACCAACCAGTGTATTCACCCTAGATGATTGAAGCATTCCACCTTGGGAAATTTAGGTAATTTTGACAGCTTCCATGCTGTGTGGGCAAAGGAAAAATAATTTTAAGTAAATGTGAGACTCATAGATAGAAAGCTGAATTTAGGTTTTAGAATGAAATCACTTTAAATTTTCTCCAGTGGGGAATAAAAAACGACAAAAAACATTGCCGCATAAGATGCATAGCAGACTAGATACTTAGTGACTTCATGTTCAATTGATCTGCTTCTAGGTAGCTGCTAAAGCATTCCCTTTGATCCCTAGTAGCTCCTTATATCTTTAAATAGCCTGGCCCTGGCCTCCCTCTGGCAGTGATCCTTCAATCCAACCAGGGTCACAGGGTTGGACTGAAAACCTGTCTGGGAGGCCCACAAAAGGGATTTGTAAGGCTGTCAAGACACACATGTGGGGAAAAGAGCTGAGCAGTGTTCCACTTCAGTGCGTTGGGGGCAGCCCCTGAAGGAACAGAACAGGTTTTCCCAGTGTTATGTTTCTTTTTTTTCTGCCCTCATCTCAGCACTGAAATTGCCGTAATATGGAGAACTTGGTCACTTCTACCCTCCAGTAAGCTTGGCCTTTACTTATAGCTGAAATGGATCACTACCTACCTGGAAAGACCTCCATGCCACCAAATACCACCCTTATCCACTTACCTCATTGCCTGAATTTCCCCCAAGTAACTACTTTTTTTGGTGTGAGACTTTGAAGTCATTTAAAATTGTTTGGGACCTATTTGGGCATGTTGATTTCTTGAGTTAACTAGCCTTTTCCTTACCAGGAACTTGAAAGGATGGATGAAGACCAAGTTAGAGCTTTAAGCAGTGTTTTGTTGGGAGTTTTGGGGTGAGGATCTGGAAAATTCGGCATGAAAGCATTTGGATTTGCATGGCACATGTGATACAGCTTTGGGGATGGGGATGTGGGAGGAGAGGAGGGAAAGGATGACGAGACTTGATTGCCTGCTCTTGGCCTTACCCCTACTATGAACTTCCTTTCCCCCTTTGAAAGGGATACCAGTTTAATCAGTAAATTAGCATTTATTAAGCACCTACTGTGTGCCAAGAATTGGGCTAGGTGCTGGGGATACAAAGAGAGACAACAACAAAACCAATTTTTGCCCTCAAGGAATTTAAACTTTACTGAGGAGGACAACATCCAAACAACAGTACATAAACAAGACAAATACAAGATAAAATGGAGGTAATCTCAGAGAGAAGGCAGTGAGATTGAGGGGGAAGGGTACAAAGGCTGTATGAAAAAACCAAGCAGAGAACAGATTTTGCTTCTCTAGTTGGTCACAATTTCTCTCATTATATTCGTTTCCACCATTAGAATGTAATTGTCCTGGCCTTTCTTTATCTCCCCAGTGCTTACACAGTGTCGGATATGTAGTAGACACTTAATAAATGCTTATTGATGGGCTGAACTGTGCTTTTACCATTCTTTGTATCCTCAGTACTTAGCATAGTGCCTACTGCATAGAGGCACCTAATTAATGCATGTCGACTTGACTAGAAGGATCTGTAAATTTGTGTTTTTGTCCTAATTCCTAGGGATAACCGTATATGAATTTGTGTCATGCTGGTTCTTGAAATATATGTATGTATGTATGTTTACATACAATACATTCATATACATGTAAACATACATACTTATATACACACACTTGCATATAGTCTACATTGGGTCTGTCCTTAAAGCCCTTCTAGTTTAAAGCCTGTTAGGGCTTGTTTTTTTCTTTAACTTTCTATATCTCCTTTTTGTACTTATTTTCAGTTTGCTTGTTTGATTTTTAATTTTTTAAACGTGCGTTCAGTTCACTAATTCTCTCATTTTTTTGTTAATGTATATTTTTAGGGATATAATTTCCCTTCTCAAGACTACTTTAATTGCATCCCAGAAATTTAGCTATGTTGTTTTGCTATTATCATTGACCTTTATGTAATTGTTATTTCCATGATTTTCTTTGATCTACCTTTTATTCAAGGTTCCATCATTTTATCTACATTGGAGTCAGTGTATTTTATTTGTGCTCTTGAAAGGCATTACCATTTTATTGTTCTATGTCATATGCAGGATATGTTTAGTCTTTGTCTTTTTGCCTTTTATTTGTAATATCTCTGTGCTGTAATGTATGACAGATTTTTGTAAACATTTTATGTGCTGCCATGCAATGCCTATATTCTTTAGTGATCTTATTTAGGTTAAATTTTTTTTGTTGTTTTAATTTCTCTAGCAATTTTTTAAATCTTTTATTTTCCTTTTTGTTTATTTTTCTTTTAGATTTATGCATATCAGAGAGGGAGTCATTAAAGGCTCCTACTATTGTTATTATATATGTCCTATAATCCACTGAATTTTCCCACAATTTTCTCATGTATCTTCTACCACTCTGCTATATTACATATTAATATAAATTCTTCTTATTTGATGACACTTATATAACTTCATCTTGAAGTTCAAGGTGAAGGGCGTTGTTATGATAGTTCTTTATTTCCATTTTTGTCCTGCTTATAATTTACTAATAATTTATATGTTGCAATTTAATGCTACTAACTTGCATCATTAGAACATGTGATAGATATCCAGATGTATAATATCTGGGTTCCTGTATAGATCACCTTATCTTCAGAGGGGTCTCAGAACAGTTTTCTCTACTATCCAATTTCCTTTCCAGTCTTTCCCTTGTGTTCATTACTGACTTGTATGAGGGATATTATGCATATGTTGCCAGGTTTTTTCTTATAAATAATGCAACTACTGGTTTAACTGAAGCTGTATAAAAAATTACCTAAAATATATTGATTTCTTTTTGGTGGGGGATTTCTGTTTTTTTTTTTTTTTATGTCAACTACATATCATTTGCACTAATTTTTGTACCAATACCAGCATGTGCTAGTGGTTGTTTTCTTTAAAATCACCATTAGCACAGAAAACTAATGATTGTTTTATTTGAAGATGTTCAGTTTTTTGAACTGGTATTTAGAAAATAAAATGGAGCACAGAGTATATTTTTCTTGAGAAAACAATACAATTTCTGTATTAGTCAAATTACTGTATGATCATATTTTAATATGTGCCCTGTTTTCAAAAATTGTGAACCTAGTAAATGAAAGTATATTTCACTTGGATTTAGTTGGATTTTTGTCACATGACTCTTCAGTGACCCTGAAACTTTATTTTGTGTTTAAAAAGACACAAAATTAAATCCCAACTCCTATCAAAGATGGTGCAATGGACCTGAGTTTAAATCTTTTCTTAGAAATTTCATAGCAGCCAGACCCTGGGTGTGTCAGTTAATTTCTCTGTGGCTTGGTTTCCTAATCTATAAAATGGGGAACCTGGAGCCCTCTAAATAAAGATGACATAATGGATAGAGCAACAGCCCTGGAGTCTGGAAGATCTGACATCCGGCCTCTGACACTTATTAGCTGTGTGACCCTGGGCTAGTCATTTAACTCTGTTTGCCTCAGTTTCCTCATCTGTAAAATGAACTGGGAAGGATATAGTCAGCCATTCCAGTGATTTTCTCAAGAAAACCCTAAATATAGTCACAGTCAGACAAGACTGAAACATCTGAACAACAATAAAAAAAAACCCAAACTCTATATTATATGGCAATTTTTTTATATTATTTTTAAACTTAATTTTAATTTATTTTTAGTTTTCAACATTCACTTCCACAAGTTTTAAATTTTTTCTCCTTCCATCCCCAAGACAGCAGATGACATGATATGGCTCTACACACACATTCCTATTAAGCATATTTTCACATTAGTCATGTTGCACAGAAGAATTATAATGCATAGAAGATGCCATGAGAAAGAAAAAACAAAACAAAATGAAAAAGAAAATAGTCTGCTTTGTTCAGCATTCAGACTCCATAGTTCTTTCTCGGGATGTGAAGGGGATTTACCATCATGAGTCCTTTAGAACTGTTTTAGGTCCTTGCATTTCTGAGAAGGGCTAAGTCTATCAAAATCAGTCATCACACACTGTGACTGTTTCTGTGAAGAATTTTTTTCCTGGTTCTGTTCACTTCACTCAGCATCTTTTAAGTGTTTCCAGTATTTTTTTTATAATCATTATCTTTATTTTTATTTTGTATATTCTTTTTTAAAATTAATTTATTAGTTTAGTTTCAGTTAACAAGATTCAATTCCATAGTTCCTTGATTTTCAAATTTCCTTTACTTTCCTCCCCCCTCCCCCCACGACAGCATATAGTCCAGTATAGGATCTGCAAATACATTCATATTAGACATTATTCCAATTACAAAGGCGTATTGTAATAGATGGGATGAAAGATGGTAAAGAACAAATAAAACCAAACAATGAAAAGAAAAAGATCAATTAGTTTGCTTCCATCAGGATTCAGGCTCAGTTCTTTCTAGTTATATCTCTGGATGGCGCATTTCTCTCTTTCTTGAGTCTTTCGGGATTGACTTATATCACTGCTTTGCTGAAAAGAGTCCAGTCTGTCATAGTTGGTCATCACAGATATGGTATGTCTGTGATTGTATACAAATTTCTTCTGATTCTACTCTTCTTGCTCAGCATCAGTTTGTATAAGTCTCTCCAGGTAATGATGAAATCCGTCACCTCCTCCTTTCTTATAGCACAATAATATTCCATTACATTCATATACCACAACTTGTTTAGCCATTCCCCAATTGATGGGCACTCCTTTAGTTTCCAGTTCTTTGCAACTACAAAAAGGGCTGCTATAAATATTTTGTACATATGGGTCTTTTCCCCACTTCTGTGATCTCTTTGGGACACAACCCTAGAAGTGGTATTGTTGGGTCAAATGGCAAATTTTTTTTAAACATTCACTCTAGAGCCAAGCAAAGTAAATGATGGCCTTGATAGCTCCACATCTATGATCTTATTGCCTTGTGACCTTAAATTTAATATCTTTAAATATTTCCCAGGATTTTTTGAAGTTCATCAGTACTTCCTTTAATGGCACCCACCCACCTATCTGCCTCTCCAGAAGTTCCCCTTAGGCCTTGAAAGGAATTCAGGCATTTTAAGTGTCCTACATTGGGAGGAAGAGCACTCCTGCCATGGGGGACCGCCAGTGGAAAGATACAATGATGAGAGATGTAGTATTTTGTGTAAGGAACAGCAAATAGGTCAGTGTAGGTGGAGTATGTGGAAGGCAGTAGTATAAGAGAATAGGAAAGTTAGCAAGGAGTCAGGCTATGAAAAATATTAAATGCCAGAGTGCCACATTTGATCCTATGGGCTATAGAGAGTCACTGGAATTTGTTGAGGGGAGGGAAGTGACATTCAAATTAGGAAAATCATTTTGGCAGAGGAGGATGAATTGGAGTAGCCAGAGTTCTGTGGCAGGGAGATCAATTAGGAAGTTATTTCAGGAGTCCAGATATGATGTGATGAGGGCTTGAACTAAGGCAGTTATTGTGTGAGTGGGGCAAGGAAATATGCAAAAGATGTTATAAAGAAAATGTTGGACTATAGTCAGGAAAACCTGAATTTGAATCCCACTTCAGACACTTCCTCGCCATACAGCCCTGGATAAGTTACTTAACCATTTTCTGCCTTAGTTTCCTCATCTGTAAAAAGGGGATGATAATAGAATATGCCTCATAGAGCTGTTGTGAGAATCAAATGAGATAACATGTGTCTAAAGTGCTTTTTAAACCTTAAAGCACCATATAGATGCAAGTCTTATTATCATTATTATATTTTCAAACTGATTGGATATATGGAGATACTGAGGTAATGGTGTCTTTGACAATAGAAGAAAAGTGTTGAAGTTTGTGGCAGGGTTTACACCAAAAACAGAGAGTTTAGTGCCTACTGTGGTCATTTATTCATGATCAAGTTGGATGACATTTTCTTATGGGTAAAAAGGTGAATCTCCAGAAGTTCAAAGGAATGAGTATTGTGTTTGTTTTAGATATTTGTGCTTCCTCCCCACCCCCTTCAAAAGGACTTGAGACAATTTCTATATTAAACAGTGTCAGATAAGATGGGGATAAGACTGAAGTCAGGATGTTGGAAGGAAGCAGGGACCCAAGGTAAGTAGATTACAGCATTCGAACGATAAATTTAGCTCTGTTTTCTGGCAAGCTGAGTTACCTCTCTCTAAGTTGACCGACAATGCAATGGCATCCACATTTGTCTGAAGCAGCTCACTTTTTCCTGGAATTAAATTCAAGCTGAGGCCAGTACCAGGAGCTAAAATAACATTGATAAGCCAGAACTCAGATCATAAATTTTGCAAGGTCTAACATTAAGGTCTTCTTTTACATAATAATTTAATTAGATCCAGAGTATATGGTAGGAATACAGTCATTTGGGTCCACATGGAAATAATTAAATGCCATACTGTGAGTCATAACCGAATTGGCTATGTATCTTTGGTTTCATTAATTTTTCAGACTAGAAAAGGCATCAGTGATGGTTAATGAAGTTATTTAAAACTGCTGTAAGCAAAGAGATTTTTGGCTAGGTCAATTATATTTAATCTGAGAACTGCATTTGTACAGAAATTTCAGAGAGTGATCGGCACTTTTCACATCAATGGAAAAAAAATCCTTCTGTTGGAGTCTGCAGTAAGAAGAAAACAAGTTTTTTTATGGCTTTACTTTCTAAATCTGAATCTAACATTTATAAACTGACTCATTTTGTCTACATGGACATTACATTTCAGAAAAGTTCCTAGAATTCATAGGTGCAGAAGGAAAAGAAAGGACTCAGGCCAGTGTGAAAGGAATATTGGCCTATTATCAAAGTGTTTATTTTTTTTAATGAAGATATAAAAAGTACATTAAAATATTCTGTGTGTTTTCAGTTGCTTTTCTGAAATAAAAGTGTTCATTCCATCCTTTCTGATTTTGTGTTGGTCTAGTAAGCATTAATTTGACCCCATGATTAAATATCGGGGAAGTGTAGACATCAGATTATTAGCTTGCCAAAGTCAGGCACTTTCAGGCACTACCAACATCATTCATAATTTTTGTTTTTGGTTTTGGAGCAGATACTTTTAGGGAATTGCCATTGAATGCTTAGATTATTGTTTGCTTTTTTAAAAATAATTTTTAATCTTCAGATAATCTAAAAAACCTCTACAGTATCTTGGGGATTGCTGCTAGACCTGAGTTATTATAATGACTGGTTTTCTGTCTTATTGCTTTTTGCTTATTTTAAATTGGCAAATACCAGCTGTTCTTTCTTTATTATAGTATGACTCATCTCTTTATCCCATATTTCCCCAAAGTCTGCTAGATCAAGGTATAGAGATTGTTCCAGTATGGTAGAATCTGTGGGTGGGGGTGGGTGGTGATGTTTAATAAATTTTATTTGATGTGGGTGTAGTTAGATTGCATTGAATCCACAATTTTAAATGCCCAGATTTCATAGTACCACTATTTGTATACTTGCAGTAACCAGGATGAATCACAGGATAACAGAATTTGGAATTGGAAGGAGCCTCAGAAGCCGTCTAGTGGCCAACACATATATGAAAGGAATTTCTACTGTAACATACCAGAAGAGTTGTGATCTAGCCTTCCACCACCTCTCAAGGCAGCCTGTTTGTTGTGGGCCAAGACACTAGTGGAAAACTGGAGAGGCTTGAGTTACCTGCAAACTCCCCAGCTTCCTCCCCCACCCCCCATCAGCCTAGACTGTTGTTGCAAGCACTAACTTTGTGGTGAAGGCCTGGGGGAGTTATATCCCCCCCCTCCCCTTTGTAGATTGATCTGGGACCCAGATGTGGGCTTTTTGGGCAAGGAGGATGTAAAAGTAACTTTTTGGACTTTTTTTGAGGGGCTCTTGAGACCCTAGAGAACTTCTTGATGATTGCTTTTGAGAATTTTTATTGTTTTTATCTTTCTGAATTACTTTTTAAGCTGTCTTTGAGAACTACTTCTACCTGAGGGTGACTGTATTTTTAGTAAAAGGAATGTTTGCATCCTGGAGCTCTGAGTGATCTGTTGTTCTACCACCATTCCACTTTGGGACTGTGACATTACATTGAGCCTAAGTTGGTCTCTGTAGCTTCTACCTGGTTCTGTCTTCTAGGACCCACCAGAACAAGGATAATCTCTCTGCCATATGACGGCCTTTCAGATGCTTTTGGGCAGCTGTTATGCCTTCCTTAAGTTTTCTCTTATCTTCTTCATGCTACCATTCCCTTCAGTTGTTCATCATGACATGATCCCCATGGTCCTTCACCCTTACGGTTTCCTTCTTTGCACACTCTCCAGTTTATTAATCTCTTTAAATCGTGGTGCCTGGAAATGGCCACAGTACTCAAGATGAGGACTGAAGAGACCACCTGTAAGATCTGACTTCTATCCCACAAACCAATATTACATTGGCTCTATGGGGTATGGTGACATACTGAGGAATCATGGTTATCTCCCTCCAAACCCAGACTCCTGTTTTCAAGCTTTAACTAATGTTGATTCACATTCTTTGCTCCTATCCTAATGAGCCTAATATAGGAGAATTCTTCGGTAATTGGAAAAGAATTACAACCATGATAAGATAAGCTACATTTTATAGTCTTATTCAATAGAATAAGATGGGCCATGATAATGAATGGAGACAGGGTCTGGATAGAGACTGTTTATCCTAAATGGGGCCCAGGATTTGGAGTCTGGGTTTGATCTTGGCTCTGCTATCTGTGTTATACTCCTAGGCAAGGAAGGTGACTTCTTTGAATCTCAGCTTTTTCAGTGTGAAAAGTGAAGGGAGCTGGACCCTCAAACCTCCAAGTCTTGTGGTCTAATATCCCTTAGAAGGACCAATTCTCATTTGTTGTAATTTAAATGGGTATCCTGGGAGATGGAGGATTTCAAAGGCCTTTTCAACATCTGGTAGTTATAACCCCCACCCCCCAGATTACAGTGACTTTCAGCCCTCCCACAGGCAATTATCTGAATAAGTAACCACCTTGGAAAAGGGTATTAGCTAACATGACATCTACTAACTCAATTAGAACTTGGGGGTGTTTTTCTTCTATATGATTTTACCTATAAATGTTAGTCCCCTTGTTCTGTGGGAAGGAAATTAGCATTTATATATCTCCTACTGTGTACCAGAAACTGTGCTAAGAGCTTTTTACAAAAATCATCTTATTTGATCTGTGCTTAATAAATCCTGAATTATTGTAGTCACTGGCTGAGTCACTGAGATGGAGGAACACTAGACCTTACTATCTGCTCTGTCTCTGCACCCTCCCTTTCTCCAGGCCCCGCCATATGACTTGAGGAAGAACCCTGGGTCTTGCTTGAGGGACTTTCAAGGCATTTCTATTCATCAGCTCCCTTCTACCTGTTGCTTTTTCTGCATACATTCTAGTGCTAAATATAGTGCTTTGTGCATAGTTAGAACTTAATAAATACTTTTTCATTCATTCCTTCACTTATAGAGGTTGTCCCCCATGCCTGGAGTGCCCTTCTCCATCTGCTGCCTGTTGAAATCCTTCTCTTCCTTCAAGACTCTGCTCAGTGCCACATTTACCATGGTCTTCCTTTATTCCCTCTCCTGAATGTGTTTTCCCCATTCTCATATTTTCCTGGAGTGATTTGTCTGCTTCTCTCCCTTGTGCTGAGTGTGTTCTCCTTTGTATTAAACCTCTTTGTTTACACACCCTCCACTAATATCCCTCCCAGATTCTTATGGGATAGAACTATCTGTGAAGTACAAGCTGGGACTGGTCCTGCCAAACTTCAGGTACATGCTAGGTGATGGGCAGCATACCTACCATTGGAAAACCTTAGCTGAGAGATGTTTCTCACCAAGATGACTTTGGGGGAGCATTTTTGGGGGCATAGTCACTCAGAAACCAGCAACCAAATGAAATGGAGGTTTCTATCTTTCGTTGGAGGGACTATTCACATCAATAAATGGTATCCTGGAAGTATTAAAGTGTCAAGAAATATGTCATTTGCTCACAACTTCTTTTTTTTTATTTTTTTTATTTTAAACAAATGTTTTATTAACTTCTGTTTTACATCATTCATTTCCACCAGATTTTGAGTTACAATCATTTTCCCCCCATTATTCCCCTACCCAACCTCCCAGAATAGCAGTCCCACAAGATATCGCTTCCTCCAATCTGCTCTCTCCCATACCTTCTCCCATACCCCCTTCGACTTTTCCATTGGAGGAAGATGAATCTTGTGTCCCAATGCCTGCACATCTTATCTCCCTATTACAAGCAAAAGAGTATTAATAATAGTATTTATATATATTTGAAACATCTAATGTTACAACCTCAAATTTCAGATCCATTTCCTTCCTCCCTTGTCACCCATTCCTTCTTGGGAGATAAGTAATTCAGTATATGTTGTACATGTCTAGCTATGCAAAACATTATCATAGTAGATATATTGTACAAGGCTGCTTATAATTCCCTCCCACTCATCCCACTCCCACCTGGTCCATTCCCTACATGATCCTGTCCCTCTTCTATAGTGGGTACTTCCAACCTCCCTCCCCTCCACCCCAAGCATGCCCTCCCATCCATCATCCTCCTCTCATCCCCCTTCCCCCTATTCTGCTGCAGGTTGAGATATCCCATTTAGTATGTATGTCATTCTCTCCCTGAACCAAATTCAATGAGAATGTGGTTTTACCTTTTTGCCTTCCTATTCTCCCCCTCCCTTGCAACCACTTCCCCTTGCTTCTTCTACATGAGATAGTTTACCCTACCCTGTCTCTCCCCATCTCCTCTTGCCACTTTCCTCTCTCACCTCATAATTTCATTCCTTGAGTATTCTCCCTTCCCAACAAATTCAACCTATGCCCTCTATCCATATATAATTGTAACCATATACACACACATTCACATATGTATTCATATGACCACACCCCCTTCTTCCATTATTTTCATAGTGAGAGAGATATCATCAGTCGCAGATATTACTTTTCCATATAGGAATGTAAATAGTTCAACTTTGATGAGTTCCTTTTGATTTCTTTTCCCTGATTACCTTCTCAGGCATCTCTTACTTCTTGCGTCTGGATGTCAAATTTTCTATTCAACTCTGGTTTTTTCCTCAAGAATGCTTGAAAGTCCTCTATTCCACTGAATGACCATATTTTCCCCTGAAACAAAATACTCAGTTTTGCTGGGTAGGTGACCCTTGGGTTCATTCCCAGTTCTTTTGCCCTCTGGAATATCATATTCCATGCCCTTCGATCCCTTAGTGTAGAAGCTGCCAGGTCCTGGGCTATTCTGATTGTGTTTCCACAATATTGAAATTGTTTCTTCCTGGCTGCTTGTAGTATTTTCTCCTTGATCTGGGGATTCTGGAACCTGGCTATAATATTCCTGGGAGTTTTCTTTTTGGGATCTTTTTCAGGAGGTGATCGGTGGATTCTTTCAACTCTATTTTGCCCTCTGGATCTAAAACATCAGGGCAGTTTTCCTTGAGAATTTCTTGAAGGGTGATTTCTAGGTTCTTTCCTTGATCATGGCTTTCAGGTAGTCCAATAATTTTTAAATTGTCTCTCCTGGATCTATTTTTCAGGTCAGTGGTTTTTCCCATGAGATATTTCACATTGCCTTCTAATCTTTCATTTGTTTGCATCTGCTTAACAGCATCTTGATTTCTCATAAAGTCATTAGCTTCCATTTGCTCCAGTCTAACTCTGAAGGAATGAATCTCCTCAGTGAACTTTTTGAGATTCTTTTTCCATCTGGCAAATTCGACTTTTTAAGGCATTCTTCTCCTCATTGCCCTTTTGGGCCTCCTTTGCCATTTGAGTTAGTCTATTTTTTAAGGTGTTGTTTTCTCAGTCAGGCTGTTGACCCTCATTTCATACTTTTCCTGCATCCTTCTCATTTCTCTTTCCAATTTTTCCTCCACTTCTCTTATTTGATTTTAAAGTCCTTCTTAAGGTCCTCTATGGCCTGCAACCCACTCATGTTTTCCCCTGGGGCTTTTGGAGCAGGACTTCTGACCTCACAGTCCTTTTCCTGCTCTATGCCCCCAAAATAGGAGTCTAGGGTTGCATTTTTCTGTTTCCTTTGCCTTGCATGTTGCCACTTAATTACTTGACTTTTGGGCTTGTTGCCACACTATGGCTTTAAGGCCAGCTAGAGGAATTTTCGTCCCGAACGTGTGGGGGGCAACTTCCGTTTCTGGCAAGCTGTAACCCACCCACAACTTCCACCCTAGATCACAATCCAGATCCAGGGAGGTTAAAGCAAGAGCGATTACTCCCCAAGACTGATCGCTGGATCTCCCCACGATTTGTAGGCTGGGAGCCGGAAATGCCTATGAAAACTACAAAATGGCGTGTCTCCTCAGCGGCTTCTAGCTCCCAGGGGAGGGAGCTGATGCATTCCCCAAATACAGGTCCCAAAGTCCATAGGACACTAACCTCTTACTTTGTCCTAGGCATGTCTGTGTTGATAATTCTGGAGTCGCCAGGGCTCCTGGTGTTCTGGGGTTCCTCCAGCTGGCTGCCGGCCCTGCTGCCCTGGGGCTAAAACCTCGGCTCATGGGGACCTAGGCTCGGCTCGGCTCTGCTCCTGCGCTCTGTGCTCTGTGCTCTGTGCGCTGCCGGCTCCCAGACCACTGCGCTGGTCCTTCCTGCAGGGCTGCTGGGCTGTCCTCAGCGGGAGGTTAGCTTATCTGTGTCGTTCTGTGGGTGCTGGGGCTCCAGAAGTTGTTCAGAGTCCTTTTTTACATAGTTTGTGGGGAATCTGGGGGCAGAGAGGCTTGGATGAGCTGTTTCTACTCCGCCATCTTGGCTCTGCCCCCGCTCACAACTTCTTGAGGGAAGGAATTGGGCTTTTTTTAAATCTTGTATTACTAGAAACTTAGATAATTGTTCATCCTTCATTTTTGAAGAGGACCACTGACATCATGGGGTCTTGACTTGCACATGAATTGAATTTAAATGAGTTAGTTATACAAAATCATCAGCCTCACTCTCACTTCCTCAGTGATCAAAGTCCAGTGACAGGACAAAGTCAAGACAATTGGCAGCCACCCAGGATGCAGCTTATGAACTTGGTGTCTTTGATGTCTGCCCAAGCTCTAAACACTCTACAGTACCCACTTTCAGCCACCTTCATGGCCATTGGAACAACTTGTTCTCATCTGTCCTTTCCATTGGGGAACGTCTTCACGTGCTTGGGATAGACATTCCCCTAACTCATCACTGGGTTTAACCCATGTCCCAAGTGTGTACTACAGCTTCTTGGAACCACAGATGAGAGGTGGGTGGCAGGTGGACACCAAAGGTGAATTAGCAACTCTGAAAAGGGCTGACAAGCCCTCAGACCAGAGGTGCTAGTCTTCCTTGAGCACCCCATTACACCCCTAAATGATAACTTTAATAACAACACAGAACTTTTTGGGATTTGCAGAGGGCTTAACAAATATTATCTCATTTGGTCCTCACAACAACCCTTAGAAATAGGTGTTATTATTCTCCTTTTGCAGATGAGGAAATTGAGATTCTAAGAAGGGATTTGCCTAGGGTCACACAGCTAGTAAGTGTCTGAATTTGGACTCAGGTCTCTGACTCCAAATCTCTCTCCCTATTGACTGTGTCATCTAACTGCTGCCCTTTAGATATTATGACTGTTTAATGAATGTTTGTTGAATGAATGATGAAAAAGTCGAATGAGGACAAATAGGATCAGCTCTTCTATAATGTGGGCTTTTGCAATCTTGGAGCATGCTCTTGAACAGGTGTTAGAAAAATCAGAATGTGCTCTGTGGGGCCCTGTTTTCCTACTGTACCGACTCAGAGGGGCTATGGTGGGAGGACAAATTTCACTTCTTCTGCTCAGCTATGGAATTGTATGTAGGAGAGATGATATGAAGTTTCCTATCTGATTATGAAATGTGTATCCCTCGGGGCCACCCTTGGTTCTTAACAGTTTCCATATATTACTCAACTCTCTCACTTCATCATTTCCACAGAAGTCTCCTCTAGCTTTATTATATTTTGTCCTTTATTGGTGTGTGTCCTTGTCCCGAGGTCTTGAGATATCTCTTCCTAGCCCTTTAAAGGAAAAGTTTAAACTGGCATATTGTTTATATAAGAACTGTCAGAAACAGTTGGAAGGGGCCTCTGATACCTTCTAGTCTGACCTGTACAATTTCCTTTTGGTCATGCCTGTCTTCCATTCTTTGCTCAAACCTCGTCCAATTCAACAGACATTTATTCAATCAATTAATCATTTAGTCAACAAACATTTACTAAGCATCTCTTGTGTGCCAGCAATTGTATTAGGAATAGAAGTACAAAGAATGAAGTAAATTCCTACTAATAAAGAACTTTCATTCTAATGGGGGAGATAAAGAGTACAAAAAAGATAAAAAAGCAAAAAAAAAGTCAATATAATTAACACATATATCTATATAATTATGTATACTGTAATTTTGGAGGGAGGGCACTAGGAGTTGGTGGGGGGGGGGGTCAGGAAGACCTTCAGGCAGAGGATGGTGCTTGAGCTCTATCTTTGAAGAGACGAATTTGGTGAGGAGTAGTAAAAGAGCCAGTGCATTCTAGGACATTGCTAAGATAGGAGATGGAGTGTTGAGTGGGAGAACCAAGAGAGAAGGCTAGTTTGGCTAGAGGGCAGGAGGGAGAGTATAAAACATTACAATGGGATATAAGATCTCCCCCCCCCCCCCATCAACAGATTTCACGTGGAGCCCCTTAAGGGAAGCTTCCTTAGGGGAGGCTTGCTTGTAGGAAGGCTTTCACACCTTCTGCTAATTTCTAATTAGGCACTGAGTCAAGAGGGTTGTGATGCCTTCTGGCTCTCAAAAGTGTATAAATACCCTGAGTTGGCATTTTGCTTTGGGGGCTTGCTTATGAGAAGGAATCTTGTGATTCCCTGGTTGAGATTCTGAGTGGTCATATGTTCAGAGCTCTCAGACTGCTCTGATGTAAAGGCTCTCTAGATCCAGGGATGTATGTAAAATGTATAGTAATACTGCTTTGATTGAGGCAGAGCCCTGTCTGTTGGTCTTTCTTTCTCTGCTTCTATTTTTTTCTGTATTTCCTCTGAAGGTCAGGGTGCTGACTTTTCCTCTGAGCTAGTGAATGTAATGTAAAAAGATTGTTGACCCTTTAAACAGCTATCTTTCCTAGCAAAGCAGATCTAAGAATCTGTGCTAGGAACCCTCTTGGGTATGCCAGTGTGGTTGCCGCTACAGAAAGTCATGTTTAATGAGGTTGGAAAAGATAGGTTGGGATGAGATGGTAAAGGATTTTCAAAGATAAGAAGAGGTATTTATATTTTGTCCTAGAAGCAATGTTTGCTAGAGTTGGTTGAATTGCTCCATTACCTACTCTGTAAAGCATTGGGAATACAAAGACAACTACCTGCCTCCAAGGAGTTTATATTTTCCTGGGAGATGTAAAGAATTTTAGTGGGGCAGAGGTGAGGATAGAGTGCAGCAAAGACATAAGCGACAGCTTGTATGAGGTCACAAAATAGAGATGAATGTTGTGTGTGTGAGACCACTTTGGCTTTTATTTAGAGAGCATGTGAAGAGGGATACTATGTATGATGCCTGCCAGGATGGGCCAGGGCCACATTTGAAAGGCTTCTAATCTGCTTCTAATCTGATCTGCTGAAATTTCTTGAGCAGGGGAGTGACGTGGTTTATACTTGCACTTTAGGACAATTATTTTGGTAATTGTTTAGGGAATAGATGGGAGAGGAAAGTCCATTTGGGAGGCTTTTGGCAATAATCTAGTTAGCTGATGAGGGTCCAAATGAGGCTAGAGACTGTGAGAGGAGAAAAGGAGACAGAGGTGACAGAGGTGACAGCTTGTAGAAGCTGAGTAGAGAAGATGTGGCAACTGATTTGGATATAGGAGGTGAGGGAATAATTAAAGGTAACTCTGAGGTTAAAAATCTGGTTGACTCAATAAAAATAGAGGATTTTGAAGCTAGAGTGGTTTAATGCAGCAAGATAGTGAATTTTGTTTTGGACATGTTGGAAATGCCAATGAGACATCCAGTTGGACATATCCAGTAGGCAGTTGATGATACAAGATAAGACTTCAAGAGAGGAAAGTAGGTCTGGAAAAGTAAATATGGGCATCATGGGTATAGAGATTACAACTAAGCCTATGTTGATGAGATTACCAAGAGAAAGAGTGCAGAGAGAGTGGGTTGGTAGGGGCATGGCTGAAGAAGATGTGGCAAAGGAGATAGAGAAGGCATGGTCAAATAGAAGAACTACCATTGGCCTTCTCAACTTTCTTTTTTAAAATTAAATTTTATGTTTATTTTTAGTTTACACCATTCATTTCCACAAGATTTTGAGTTACAAATTTTCTCCCTATCTTTCCCCTACCCACCACCCCAACACAGTGATCCCATTGTGTACTCCCTTCCCCAATCTGTTCTTTCCTATATTCTCCCGAATCCCTCCTCTGACTTTCCAGTAGGGCAAGATGGATCTCTATACCCTAGTGTCTGTATGTCTTATTTCCCAGTTGCATGTAAAAAATATTATATATATATATATATATATATATATATGTATATATATATATACACATACACACACACACATATATTAAACATTTGATTTTAAAACTTTGAATTCCAGAATCTTTCCCTTCCTTCCTCGTCACCCACCCTTACTGGGAAGACAGGCAATTCAATATAGGTTGTACACGTGTAACCAAGCAAAACATTTCCATTGTGGATATATTGTGAAAGACTGACTGTATTTCCCTCCATCCTATCCTCCCCCCCCACTTGTTCTATTCTCTACTTTGACCCTGTCCCTTTTCAAAAGTGTGTGCTTCTAACTTCCCTCCCCTGCAACCTGCCCTCCCCTCCATCATCTCCCATCTTATCCCTGTACCCCCTATTCTTCTATAGGGTAAGATACCCTATTTAGTGTGTATGTCATTCCCTCCCTAAGCCAAATTTAATGAGAGTAAGTCTGACCCAATCCCTTTTGCCTTCCTGTTCTTCCCCTCCATTGTAACAGCTTTCACTTAGCTCTTCTCTATGAGATAATTTACCCCATTCCATCTCTCCCCATCTCCTCTCATTCAATTCCTCTCTCATCTCTCAATTTCAACTTTTAAGTATCATCCCTTCCTATTCAATTCATCCTGTGCCCTCTGTTTATGTATACCTGTACACATATATACACACACTCACATATGTATTCATAAGCCCATATATCCTCCTACATACACACATACACACACACACACACACACCTACCTTTATATTCCCCCTTTAACTATTCTCATACTGAGAAAAGTTTCATAAATTACAATTATCATTTTTCCTTGTAGGAATGTTAATAGTTCAACTTTGATAAGTTCCTTATAATTTCTTTTCCCTGTTTACCTTCTCATGTTTCTCTTGCTTCTTATATCTGAATGTCAAATTTTCTATTCAACTCTGGTTTTTTCATCAAGAATGCTTGAAAGTCCTCTATTTCACTGAATGATCATATTTCCCCCTGAAACATGATACTCACTTTTGCTGGGTAGGTGATTATTGGTTTTAATCCCAGCTCCTTTGACCTCTGGAATATCATATTCCAAGCTCTTTGATCTCTCAGTGTAGAAGCTGCCAGGTCCTGTGTTATCCTGATTGTGCTTCCACAATATTCAAATTGTTTCTTCTTGGCTGCTTGTAATATTTTCTCCTTATTCTGGAAACTCCAGAACCTAGCTATAATATTCCTAGAGGTTTTCTTTTTGGGATCTTTTTAGGAGGTGATCGGTGGATTCTTTCAACCTCTAGTTTGCCCTCTGGTTCTAAATCATGAGGGCAGTTTTCCTGGAGAATTTCTTGAAGTATGATTTCTAGATTCTTTTTTTATTATGGCTTTCATGTAGTACAGTAATTTTAAAATTGTCTCTATTTTCTGGATCTATTTTCCAGGTCAGTAGTTTTTCCAATGAGATATTTCACATTGCATTTTATTTTTTAATTTGTTTGGATCTGTTTAATAATATCTTGACTTCTCATAAAGTCACTAGCTTCCATTTGCTCCAATCAAATTCTGAAGGAATTATTCTCTTCAGTGAGCTTTTGAGACTCTTTTTCCATCTGGAAAATTTGACTTTTTAAAGTATTCTCCTCATTGGCTTTTTGAGCCTCTTTTGCCATTTGAGTTAGTCTATTTTTTAAGGTGTTATTTTCTTCAGTCAGATTGTTGACTCTCTTTTCCTGATTTTCTTGCATCATTCTCATTTCTCTTCCAAATTTTTCCTCTGCTTCTCTTGTTTGTTTTCAAAATCCTTCTTAAGCTTCTCTATGACCTTTAACCAGTTCATATTTTTCTTGGAAGCTTTTGGTGCAGGAGTTCTGACTTCATTGTCTTCCTCCCATTCCATGCTTTGATCCTTTTTGTCCCCCAAAACAGAATCCAAAATTGGATTTCTGTGCTTGCTTTGCTTCCTTTGCTTTGCTCATGTTGCTACTCAATTACTTGACTTTTGAGCTTTTTCCCACAGTAGAACTCTGCTTCCAGAGAGGAGAGCTTTGTCCCAAATTGCTGGGGTTTTTAGTAGCTGCCAGAGCTATTAGTTCACTGCTCTCTATGAAGCCTCCACATGCTCTGGCTCACTGGTCACACACCCCAGGACCTCCACCCTAGATAGCAATCCAGATCCAAGTAGGTTAAAGCAAGAGAGATTACCCCTTACAATGGTAGGTTGATCCCCCTACAATCTGTAGCCTAGGAGGTCTGAAGCAGCCACTCAGCTGTGGCTGCCATGCCTCAGCTATTTCTCTCTCAAGGGATAGAGGCCAGACCACACTCCTGGACTCCTTGTTCCCAAAGTCTCCATTGACCTCTCACTTTGTATTTGGCATCTATGGGTTGATAATTCTGGAAACCACCACAGTTGCTGGTGATCTACTTTCCTGACATCCCTCTAGCCTTGGTTGGTCAGGCTGCCCTGAGGCTAAAACTGAGGGCTTGGCTGGGCTCCAAGTATGCTGTGATGAACCCTTCCTATCCACTTGCTAGGCTGTCTTTAGCAGGCGATTTTTTTTCTCTCTGTCACTTTGTGGGTTCTGTAGCCCTAAAGTTTCTTTAGAGTCAATTTTTATAGGTATTTGAGGTGGTTAAGGGGGGAGTGCTCAGAGTTTTCCTGCTTCTATGCCACCATCTTGGCTCCACACCTCTCAACTTTCTTTTATAAGTTTTCTTTCCTCATTAGAATGTAAGATCCTTGAGGGCAGGGCTGTACTCTTTCTTTTTGCTTGTATTTGTATTTCTATATCTTAGTACAGTACCTAGCACTTAGTAAACACCTAATAAATAGTTGTTGACTTAACTTGATACCTACTATCCCTCCTGTTTGCCTCTTCCAGTCTCCTTTGTCTCTGGGAGTAGCTGGTGCTCTATCTGAGACTAGGCTGCTTGGGCATCCCCAGAATATTAGCAAGACCCTGGAGAATAATGGTCTCTAAGAAGGATGTGACCCAAGTCCTATGGCCCTTCTGTCCTCCCTCTTGCCATTTGACTCTTGACCACTAGTAAGTATAATAGACATATTTGTATTTTATGTTATTTTCTCTGAGCCTGCTTTGTATTGTCAGGGAGAGTCTACAGCCCTCCTTGGCAGTGTGAGTAAATTATCTGAGTGTTTTCAAAGAAGAAAGGGACTCTTAAGGCTCTTCAGTGAATAGCCCAAGGTCATGAAGCTAGTATGTGTCAGACAGAGCTAAGTCTGGAACCTGTGTCCTCTAACTGCAAATTACATTGTCCTCATTTAGCCACATAATTGATTGGTACCAGAAATTAAAATTGTCAAAGAAGGGCTTTGCTCTAGGTAATCCTAGGTAATCTTATTCTGAGGTCACTGCTAAGTTCAACCTGAGGTTAACTTTTATTGGGAGGAAGAGGGGATGCTGTCTTGTCAAATCTGTGTTATAGAGAGAGAGAGAGAGAGAGAGAGAGAGAGAGAGAGAGAGAGAGAGAGAGAGAGAGAGAGAGAGAGATGCACAGAGAGACACAACTATGTGGAGCTATAACATAATCCTTTATAAAATCAGTTTCAAGGCTTTTAAAAGAGTGAGTTACCTTTCACTATGGGGCATTGATTTTAATTGTAGTGGTTCCAAATGCAGTTTTTTGCAATATAACATCTCCCACATGCCTATTTCTGAATCCATTAAGTTCCTCTGTTTCTCAACATGGACAAGGAGAGGATGGGCAGATTGATGGCTCTTCCTAGATTCTGTAAGTGATGGTGCATGACTATTTTTAGGTGATAGAAAGATTTGTCTGGCTAATTCTGATAATTAATGAAATTCTTGCATATTACCTAGTTACTCAAGTCTTTGGATTCCCAACTTCTTAGGGGAACAAATGAGATTCATCCATGTGAGCTTGAACAATAACAGATCTGGGAGGCCCTTACCCATAGATGTCCAGAGTTCAACCCTATGCTGGAAAGTTCAGGTGACCCATTGAACCACATTTGTGATGGGGATCAGGCATGGCAGTTATTCCTCATGAATGTGGAATGTCCAGCAATGTTGCTAATATGCTTCTATTGATTAAGTTTCTTACCTACCCTTTTCATGCCTGGTTCTATCAGAACAGACTATTTATGAATAAATAGAGATTCTTAGGAGGTTTGTTTATGTATCTTTATTTATGTATAAACAATGACTCATTTGGGACATACTAGTAACATGTAAATCATGCTTAATTATGCTTGAATGTGCTGAATGATGCTTACCAACAATATTAAAAAGTGCTTTGGCAAAGAATAAGGAAGATATTCCCAGTGATCAGAGATGTTCAGAAGTAGAATAGGATGCCTGTAAAAACAATGAATTCTAAAACCAGTGAATGTGATGAGGTAGATGCTGGGTTACCACTTGTCAGAGCAGATGGGAGAGGTTATACAGGGTGATGTGAAATGTCTTCCAATAAAACCCATTAAGAAGTGGTTGGCTACCTAAGCTGTGCAAGGCACTGCTGGACTCTGGAGCTACAAAGAGAAAATGGAAAAGATGGTTCCTGCCCTCAAGGAGCTTACATTGGGTGGGGGAAGGAGATACAGTTTAAATAAATGAATAAATAACTAGTATTTCTTAAGCATTCACTATGTTGTATAGCACTGGAAATACAAATAAAATGATCCCTATTCTCAAGGAGCTCATCTTCTAATGGGAGAAACAGCACAAATGGAAGCTTGGAGTTGTGATATAGAAACAGATGAAGTGATGCAGGGTTATTGGAGGAGAGAGAAAGTATTGATATCTAAGGGAATTTGTAAAGGACAGCACCTGAAATGAGCCTTTGGGCAGCTGCAGAAAAGTGTGAAGGGCAAAGCTGGGATCATATCTGTAATCACTGGGAAGACGTTATTTTATGCCAAAATACTTTCAAAAATTGTTGTTAAGCATCATTCAGCACATTGAAGCATAATTAAGCATAATTTAGATGTTACTAGTATGTCCCAAATGAGTCTTATTAAATGAGTTTTATTTTTTCATATGTAAATAATATAAAGATATATAAACAAGCTGGGCAATAGAAAGGAGGTCAGTTTGGCTGGAATCTTCAATGTGGGAAGGAGAGTAATGTCTAATAATCTTGGAAGGGTAGACTGGAGCCAGACCATGAAGGACATTGAATGCCAAGCTGAGAATTTTTGTATTTTTGAGGGAATAGGCATTTTTTGAACATGGAATGAAATACCTAGAATTGTGCAGTTGGAAGATAATTAGGGAAGCTAGATGGTACAGCAGATAGAGCGCTCGATGTGGAGTCAGACTTGAGTTCAAATTCTACCTTAGATACTTACTATCTGTGTGATGCTGGGCAAGTCACTGAAACTCTATTCATCTCAATTTCTTAATCTGTAAAGTAAGGATAATAATAGCTCTGACTTCCCAGGGTTGTCATAAGGATAAAATGAGATAATATATATAAAGAAATTTACAAACCTTAAAGTGCTATATAAATGATAACTACTACTACTACTACTACTACTACTACTACTACTACTACTACTACTACTACTATTATTATTAGATACTATATATTGTGTGAAGATGTGTATTGTCTCATTTACAGTATTAATTTATATTTTCTTTTATAAACTGTTTAATTTCACAAGGAAAACTTCTGCTAGCCTAAATCAAAAGGGAAAGCTTAGTTTCCCTCTCTAAACAATTTTTCTCTATAAAGGGAGGGGGGCAAAATTTTATTGGTGGCCAAGTAAGAATACTACCTATATTTGTGTAGTAACTGGGAGTCAAAATTAGAGCATCCATATTTTGTTGAGAGAAATGCTGAATTCTAAGGTAAAGGGTTAGTTTTCATGGCAATCATTAAAAATATTGCCCAAGAGTGAAATATTTGTTGTGATATTAAAGAGATGATGAGGATGATATTTGGGAGTTACAGACATTGGATATCATTTCAAAATCTTATTGTGGTATAACTCCAAACTCATTTGAAGCTTGTGGTTGTTGCATTGAAATCATTAGCATTTCTTAAGATAATTATAGAAATTCCCTAAAATGAGAGGAATTAAGGTGGTTTGATTAGCAAAGTGGTGACTCAGGGTCTTAGTTCCTTCCTCCCTCCCTCCCTCCCTTCCTTCCAGTGGTTATAGACAAGATGTAGTATATCTACATAATATATAAATATATAACCAACCCAACTATATAATATATACACACATATGTATATATATAACATGTATATATGAAATAGCATTATATTGGTAATCAAGAGATTATAATAGTTGTTTGACCTAGAGTTATTAATAAGAACAATAATAATATCTAGCATTAATATAGCTGTTAAGATTCACAAAGTACTATATATATATATATGTATGTTGTGTGTGTATATATATATATATATATATATATATATATATATATATATATATATGTATATATGTGTGTATATATCCCTTGGTCTCAGTTTCTTTATCTGTAAAGGGGTTGGAAAAGATGACCTCTAAGACTTCTTGCATCTGTAACAATCTATTATTCTGTGATAGAAAATTCTGGTAAATATTGAAAGATTTCATAGGAGAGATGGCAGGTTTTTTTGGTAGTTCAAATGCCAGGTGAGAGGGCTTACTTGTTGGACTGGGTGAGGGCATATAACGCTGCTTTAGAGCCTTAGAAATTGGGACAGATACTTTTCAATGAACAAAGCATTCAGATGAACAGAAAGGTATGTATATGTATATGTGTAAATACAAATGCTATGATGGTTGCATATAACTATCTAAGATCTTTGAATTATTTGTGCCTATTTTCTCTGCAACTCTACTATCCCATCAGTACAGGGAGCTGCCCTTACAAAGTGATGCTGTGTATGTGTATTTATATGAGATCAAATAAGACAATATTTGTAAAGTGTTTAGTAAAGTGCCTGGCACATAGTAGGGGCTAAATAAAAATGTGTTCCATTTCCTTCCTTATAAGCGAATGAATGAATATGGTGCATTCATTAAATGATTCTTTTTTACCCTCCAGTAAATGATAAAATTGCTGAGTTAGTTTTTAAAAAATCTGTCAATAATACAACTGACTTATTTGGGGCATAAAACCTAAGAGCAACTTCTACATTCTGTCAAGGATGGTACTGAATCAGTGAAATTAACAAGGCAACCAGAGAATGATGCCCCCATTTCTGGAAATATTATTCTAGAGGCATAAGCCTGGGAGTGTGCCTTTATGCTTTAAAATGCTCTGAATATATCCTTAATGTTTACCTTTTACCTGGTGTGCTTTTCCTGTAAAATTTACTCAGTAGCTTTTATATGAGTATTCTTACTAAAAATCAGTTGTGGGTTTTCCAGTCTGAAGGCTTTTATTTCCTGGGATTTTTTTAAAGAAAGAGTGTTCAGTATGTTGTTTGTATTTTTATTAAGGTGCTATTCTTCCCAAATGTCTTGGAATCCTGGTCTTACTGAAACATAAGAAGTAGAACAGAATGAGAAATAGATAATTACCTGAATATTTATCTAAAGTTGGGTGATTCATCTCCTGCCTCTTTACTTACATGGTAGAGGTGATGCCTGAGTTCCTTCAAACAGAACATCCAGATATGAAACAAAATTGCTTTTGGATTCTACAGCCTCATTTCTAAGTGTATGGTATATCCAGCCCAGGAATTCTAAACATCTTTGTAAGTTGCATAGTTTCTGACATTCCAACTGGGAGATTCGGCAAGTTCTGCTGATAACCTGATTGAGTAGGAAAATTGATTCCTGGAAAGCCTGAAGTGTGTGTGTGTGTGTGTGTCTGTGTGTGTGTGTGTGTCTGTGTGTGTGTGTGTGTGTCTGTGTGTGTACATGAATGCACAACCCAGGGAAAGGATTCTTAATACTTTAGATAACTCCCTCCTTAAAGATTCAGAGATGCTGCTAAAAATAGCCTTGATAATCTTCTGGGAGATAGGTGAGATTGGGTTGTTCTACAGCAGGGGAGAGAGAATCAGAGCAGAGTTAAACCATTTCTATGTGGTATCACACCCTGTAAAATCCTCTGACTTGAAGCTCTCCCTGCTTCAGCCCTATAATCACTAGAGAACTTATATTAATTGGGACTGATGCTGAGAAGGGGTGTGATATTGGGGTTAGAGATCTGAGTTGAGAGTTAGGAGGTCCTGAGTTCAAATCCTGTCTCTGATACATCCAGGCCACTGTGTGACCCTAGCAACCCTTAGTACCCTAGGCATTCCTCAGAGACTGTAATATAAATTACAGGGCAGGAACTGATATGTATCAACAGAGGAAGGAAAGAGGTACTCATTAAGAGCCTCCTATGTGCCAGGCATTGTTGTAAATGCTTTATAGATATTATCTCATTTGATCCTCACAACGATACTGTGAGGTAGGTGCTATTATAATGCCCATTTTATGGCTGAGGAAACTGAGGCACATAGAAGGTAAGAAGACCTTCTCGTAAGTGTGACCAAATCTGAACTCAGGTCTTTCAGCAAAGCATTGAAATATCACATCTGCAGCGATCTTTCTCTTTCCTCTGTCTCCTGCCTTTTTCCTTTATCTTTTTTTTCCTCTCCTATTATCTAGATTACTGCAATATTGCCACAGCCCCCCAACTGGGTCTTCCTGTGTCTTCTTCCTCTAGTTCTTCCTACATACTACTGTTGAAGTAATTTCCTTAAATGCAGCTCTGACCATGGTACTTCTCTACTTAACCAACTCCACTGGCTTCCTTTTGCCTCTTTTGTTGTTGAACAATCATTTCACTCATGTTTAATTCTCTAAGACCCCATGTGGGGTTTTCTTGGTAAAGATAATGGATTGGTTTGCCATTTCATTCTCTGGCTCATTTTACAGATGAGGAAACTGAGGCAGATAGGGGGTTAAGTGATTTGTCCAGGGTCATACAGCTGTGAAGTGTCTGAGGCCAGATTTGAACTCAGGAAGATGAGTCTTTCTGACTTCAGTTCCAGCCCTCTATATACTATGATGCCATCTAGCTGCCTTTCCTATTGCCTCCAGGATACCATGTAAACTCCTCTGTTTAGCTCTGGAAGCCTTTCACCATGTGGCCTTAGCGTATCTTTCCAGACCCATTTGGATCTTGCTCCCTTTCCACACTGTAATCCAGCCAAACTGGCCTTCTCTCTGTTCCTCATACTGACACTCCCATCTCTGCATTCTGGACTGGCCATTCCCCCATACGGGGAACACTCTCCTTTTCCCCCCTCTGTCTCAGACAACACGTAGGTAGTACAATGGGTAGAGTTCAGGACTTGAAATCAGGACATTCAAGGAATTATGTGAACTCAAATGAAGTGAAATCCAGCTTCCAACACTTACTAGCTGTACAACCCTTAACCCGTGCCTGCCTCAGTTTCCTCATCTATAAAATGAAAATAATAATAATACCCCTCTCTCAGGGTTGTAATGATTAAATGAGTTATAGTTACTTTCTTCTTCTATCATTTAAAGTTTGCAAATTGCTTCACAAATATTTCATCTTAGACTATATGAATTCTATAATAGTTCCATGAAAGAGGTACCATCTCTATTGCCCTCTTTTTTTTTAACAAATGCTTTATTAATTTCTGGCTTACATCATTCATTTCCGCCAGATTTTGAGTTACAGTTTTTCCCCCATTTTCCCCCTACCCACCACCCCAGAATAGCAGTCCCACAAGATATCCCCTCATCCAATCTGCCCTCTCCCATATCTTCTCCCATACCCCCTTTGACTTTATCATTAGGGCAAGGTGAATCTCTGTGCCCCAATGCCCGAACATTTTATCTCCCAATTACATGCAAAATAGTATTAATAATAGTATTTATATATATTTGAGACATTTAATTTTAAAACCTCGAATTTCAGATCCATTCCCTTCCTCCCTTGACACCCATTCCCTCTGGGAAGATAAGCAATTCAGTATATGTTGTACATGTATAGCTATGGAAAACATTGCCATAGTAGATATATTATAAAAGGATGCTTATAATTCCCTCCCACCCATCCCACCCCCACCTGGTCCATTCCCTACTTTGATGCTTTCCCTCTCCGATAGTGGGTACTCCCACCCTTCCCTCCCCCCAGAATGCCCTCCCCTCCATCATCCCCCCTCTCATCCCCCTTCCCCCTACTCTCTAGCAGGGTGAGATATCCCATTTAGTATGTATGTCATTCTCTCCCTGAGCCAGATTCACTGAGAATATGGTTTTGCCTTTTTGCCTTCCTGTTCTTCCCCTCCCCTGCAGCCACTTCCCCTTGCTTCTTCTACATGAGATAGTTTACCCTACCCTGTCTCTCCCCATCTCCTCTTGCCACTCTCCTCTCTCACCTCATAACTTCACCCCTTAAGTATCATCCCTTCCTACCAAATTCCACCTGTGCCCTCTGTACATGTATAACTGTAAATGTATATACACACATTCATATATGTATTCATATGCCCATATACCCTTCTTCCATTATTTTCATACCAAGGAAGGTTTCATCAGTCACAGTTATTGTTTTTCCATGTAGGAATGTAAATAGTTCAACTTTGATAAGCTCCTTTTGATTTCTTTTCCCTGATTACCTTCTCAGGCATCTCTTGCTTCTTGTATCTGGATGTCAAATTTTCTATTCAACTCTGGTTTTTTCCTCAAGAATGCTTGAAAGTCCTCTATTCCACTGAATGGCCATATTTTCCCCTGAAACAAAATACTCAGTTTTGTTGGGTAGGTGACCCTTGGCTTCAATCCCAGCTCTTTTGCCCTCTGGAATATCATATTCCATGCCCTTTGATCCCTCAGTGTAGAAGCTGCCAGGTCCTGTGCTATTCTGATTGTGTTTCCATAATATTGAAATTGTTTTTTCCTGGCTGCTTGTAGTATTTTCTCCTTGATCTGGGGATTCTGGAACCTGGCTATAATATTCCTGGGAGTTTTCTTTTTGGGATCTTTTTCAGGAGGTGATCGGTGGATTCTTTCAACCTCTAATTTGCCCTCTGGATCTAAAACATCAGGGCAGTTTTCCTTGAGAATTTCTTGAAGGGTGATTTCTAGGTTCTTTCTTTGATCATGGCTTTCAGGTAGTCCAATAATTTTTAAATTGTCTCTCCTGGATCTATTTTCCAGGTCAGTGGTCTTTCCCATGAGATATTTCACATTGCCTTCTAATCTTTCATTTGTTTGGATCTGCTTAACAGCATCTTGATTTCTCATAAAGTCACTAGCTTCCATTTGCTCCAGTCTAACTCTGAAGGAATGAATCTCCTCAGTGAGCTTTTGAGATTCTTTTTCCATCTGGCAAATTCAGCTTTTTAAGGCATTCTTCTCCTCATTGCCCTTTTGAGCCTCCTTTGCCATTTAAGTTAGTCTATTTTTTTTCTTTTTTTGGAGGGCAGTTGGGGTTAAGTAACTTGCCCAAGGTCACGGGGCTAGGTTTTTGTTTGTGTGTGCATTAAGTATCTGAGGCCGGATCTGAACTCAAGTCCTTGTGACTCCAGGGCCGACACTACTCACTGCGCCACCTAGCCACCCCTGAGTTAGTCTATTTTTTAGGGTGTTATTTTCCTGAGTCAGGCTGTTGACTCTCATTTCATAATTTTCTTGCATAATTTTCATTTCTCTTTCCAATTTTTCCTCCACTTCTCTTATCTGCTTCTTAAAGTCCTCTGTGGCCTGTAGCCCACTCATATTTTCCTTTGGGGCTTTTGGAGCAGGATTTCTGACCTCACAGTCCTCCTCCTGTTCCCTGCTTCGATCCTCTTTGCCCCTAAAATAGGAGTCTAATGTTGCATTTTTCTGTTTATTTTGTTTCCTTTGTCTAGGCATGTTGCCACTTAATTACTTGACTTTGGGGCTTGTTGCCACAGTAGGACTCTGCCAGCAGACAGGGGAGCTTCCGTCCCAAATGTGGGGTCTTCACAACTTCCAGTTCTGGCAAGTTGGATGCCCACCCCAGACCTCCCCCAAGATCACGATCCAGATCCAAGCAGGTTAAAGCAAGACCTCTTAACCTCCAAGACTGATCGCTGGATCTCCCTACAGTTCTCAGGTCAGGAGCTGATGCTGCCACTGAAGCTGCAGAATGGCGAGTGTCTCTTCAGCGGCTTCTAGCCGAAAAGTTCCCCAAATACTGGTCCCAAAGTCCATAGGGCACTAACCTCTTACTTTTTCCTAGGCATGTCTGTGTTGATAATTCTGGAACCGCCACAGCTGCTGGTGTTCTGGGGTCCCTCCAGCTGGCTGCTGGCCCAGCCGCCCTGGGGCTAAAACCATGGCTCACAGGGACCTGGGATCAGCTCTCCCCGCACTGGGCCGTTAGCTCCCAGAGCACTGTACTGGCCTTCCCTGCAGGGTTGCTGGGCTGTCCTCAGTGGGTGGTCAGCTTCTCTGTGTCATTCTGTGGGTGCTGCGGCTCCAGAGGTTGTTTATCGTCCCCTTTTACATGGTTTGGAAGAGGTCTGGTGGGAGAGCACCTTGGAAATGCTGTTTCTACTCCACCATCTTGGCTCCACTCCCCCCCCCCCCCATTGTCCTCTTTTTCAGGTGAGGAAAGCATGGGTCAAAAAGTTAAGTGACTTCTCTGAAGTCACGTAGGGTGTTAGAGCCAGAGTTGAGATTGAGCCCAGGTCTTTCTGGTCACAAATCAAGTACTCTGTCCACTAATACTATACTGTGCTCTGACAGTGGTACTTCACTTATTTAGTATTTCTGGGAATGAGCTATTCTACATAATTGAATTTTCTGGATGACTAGATGACATAATTTAGAAAGGGTTAAACATTCATTCATTCATTGAACAAACCTTTATTTCCAGTCCTATAATGTACAATATACCTGTGTTAAGTATTGGGGGAGATAGAAAACATAGTTCTGGTCCTAGAAGATATCAAAATTAATGGAAATCTCCCTAAAATTCTCTGATTTCTTAAACAGGATGTGCATAAATTCATACAGCTATTTGGGACCTAGAGTCAGAATACCCAGGTTTAAATTCTTTCTTGGACACTTTCTAGTTGTATGGTACTGGCTAAATCATTCAACTTCTGTTTTCCTTAATTTCCTCATCTTCAAAGTGGGGATAATAGTAGCACCTGTCTCTAAGAGTTGTGAATATGAAATGAGGTGATGTTTGTAAAGTGCTTTTCAAACCTTTAAGTGCTATATAAATGCTTATTATTATTACTGTTGCTGTTACCCTCTGCATCATTTTGGTGGTCAGTGGTTCTGTTATAATGCACTGATTTTTCTGTCTCTTTCCTGCTTTTCACTTGGTATTATTCCTGTCTACCCATTTCCCTCTGTTAAGAACTCTAACAAGTCTATTCGGCAGCTAGGTGGCATGGTAGATAGATTGCCAGGCCAGGAGTGTGTAACACCTAATTCTAAATCCAGTCTCAGACACTTCCTAGCTGTGTGACCCCGGGCAAGTCACTTAACCTTGTCTGCCTCAGAGTCCTTATCTGTAAAATGAGCTGGAGAAGGAAATGGCAAACCACTGCAGTATCTCTGCCAAGATGTAAGTTATACTCAATAAGTTCCAAATATTGGCTTTTTGGGCCTCTCCTACAATCTGTTCCATCTACCTAGTACTTTGGTTGTCCCAGAACATACTTCCCTGTAAAGCTCTCCCCTCTCCCCATTTTCTGGCTCTTAGTTGTGTTTTATGTTGATATGTTTTAAACTCTTGGTATAAAATTCATCCTTTCCATTTGTAACTAGGATGGAACCATGATGGTGACAAGGCCCCCTTTCCATTTCCATTATTCAAGCCTCTGTCCATTTGTGGCATTCAAGGTTCAAGAGATTTCTTTTCCTAGTTCTATGTTGTTTTCACATAGCCATATTCAACGATTCCACAGTGTAAGAATACAGTTTAGGGAATGAGGGCCCTGTGACAGTGAGGCCAAGGTGTGGACCAGTCTGCCAGCTTTGCCCTTGTCCCTCCACAGTACTCTCCTAAACAATACAATTAGAGGGACAGAATGTAGGGGGAATGGAATAAATTCATCAGGACCACTAAAAGTGCCATTGTATAATCTTTCCCATTTGGGTATCTGTGATAACATCAAGACCTCATTTCCTTAATTGGCACAGATGCCTTCTGGGACTGGCTAGAGATGCTATTGCATGAGTTGAATATCTGGACCATTCATTAATCATGATGAATTTTTCTAGTAGAGGTGATTGGCATGGAACACCTGGTACATTTAATGAAGACCTATGATATAACTCTGTTTGTTGATGGTTTGTGAGGAACTGGCTTGTAAATGAAAAGGCTACTGGGGCCATTTATGAAGGCATACGCCACAGAATGGGAATGTGTTAGTTAGCATTGCCTTGAATGAGAAGATTGATGGCACAGTAGACTTGGAATCAGAAAGCTGTAAGTTCAAATGTCTCTTTAGACATTTTATAGCTGGGCAAGTCACAGCTTCTCCGGGACTCAGTTTCCTTATCTTGAAATAAAGGAATTGGCTCAATGGTTTCTGAGGTCTTGTTTACCTCTAATAAATCTGTGACCCTGTAATCTTATAAAGTTATAACCATAGTTATATTCTCCTGGGACAGGGGTAGGAAACCTGAAGCCTTGGGGGGCTCTTTAGGTTCTCAAGTGTGGTCTTTTGGCTAAATCCAAACTCCACAGATCAAACAAACAAGGAGGTTTGTTTTGCTAAGTGTGGATTCAGTCAAAGGGACACAATCAAGGACCTAGAGGGCCACATGTGCCCTCAAGGCCATGGGTTTCCCATCCTTGTCCTGGAAGGTCAATACTTAAACTGCAGTTAAATATAGGGCATTTTTGTAGGATTTCTGAGTAGGCTTTTTCCCATTTGCCTCATCTCTGTACTGTTTCCCCTCATGACTGATATCTTTTGACAAATGGAGTCAGAACTTAGACTGTTGGTGGTGGTGATCTGCTCTAAGAACACCAGAGTCTTGTCTCCAGTCAGATTCCACCAAAGGACACAGTACTAATGAATCTATTGAACTCACAAAATGGCCTTCAAGTCTAGACATATCCATTTTGGGTCCATACTTATTCACTTTAATAGAAAAGATCAGGGGGGGGCGGAGCCAAGATGGCAGAGTAGAAACAGCTCGTCCAAGCCTCTCTGCCCCCAGATTCTCCACAAACTATGTAAAAAAGGACTCTGAAAAACTTCTGGAGCCTCAGCACCCACAGAACGACACAGAGAAGCTAACCTCCCGCTGAGGACAGCCCAGCACCCTGCAGGAAGGACCAGCGCAGTGGTCTGGGAGCCAGCAGCGCAGGCAGAGCGCAGGGAGCCGAGCCGAGCCCAGGTCCACGTGAGCCGAGGTTTTAGCCCCAGGGCGGCAGGGCCAGCAGCCGGCTGGAGGAACCCCAGAACACCAGGAACTGTGGAGACTCCAGAATTATCAACATAGACTTGCCTAGGACAAAGTAAGAGGTTAGTGTCCTATGGACTTTGGGACCTGTATTTGGGGAATGCGTCAGCTCCCTCCCCTGGGGGCTAGAAGCTGCTGAGGAGACAGGCCACTGTGTAGTTTTCAGAGGCATTTCTGGCTCCCAGCCTACAAATCGTGGGGATATCCAGCGATCAGTCTTGGGGGGTAATCGCTCTTGCTTTAACCTCCCTGGATCTGGATTGTGATCTAGGGTGGAAGTTGTGGGTGGGTTTACAGCTTGCCAGAAACGGAAGTTGCCCCCCACACGTTCTGGACGAAAATTCCTCTATCTGGCCTTAAAGCCATAGTGTGGCAACAAGCCCAAAAGTCAAGCAATCAAGTGGCAACATGCCAAGGCAAAGGAAACAGAAAAATGCAACCCTAGACTCCTATTTTGGGGGCATAGAGCGGGAAAAGGACTGTGAGGTCAGAAGTCCTGCTCCAAAAGCCCCAGGGGAAAACATGAGCGGGTTGCAGGCCATAGAGGACCTTAAGAAGGACTTTAAAAATCAAATAAGAGAAGTGGAGGAAAAATTAGAAAAAGAAATGAGAAGGATGCAGGAAAAGTATGAAATGAGGGTCAACAGCCTGACGGAGGAAAACAACACCTTAAAAAATAGACTAGCTCAAATGGCAAAGGAGGCCCAAAAGGGCAATGAGGAGAAGAATGCCTTAAAAAGTCGAATTTGCCAGATGGAAAAAGAATCTCAAAAGTTCACTGAGGAGATTCATTCCTTCAGAGTTAGACTGGAGCAAATGGAAGCTAGTGACTTTATGAGAAATCAAGATGCTGTTAAGCAGATCCAAACAAACGAAAGATTAGAAGGCAATGTGAAATATCTCATGGGAAAAACCACTGACCTGGAAAATAGATCCAGGAGAGACAATTTAAAAATTATTGGACTACCTGAAAGCCATGATCAAAGAAAGAACCTAGAAATCACCCTTCAAGAAATTCTCAAGGAAAACTGCCCTGATGTTTTAGATCCAGAGGGCAAAATAGAGGTTGAAAGAATCCACCGATCACCTCCTGAAAAAGACCCCAAAAAGAAAACTCCCAGAAAAGATCAGGAAGGAGGAGCCCCAAATTCAGGATCAAGCTTCCATTGACTGGCAGAATATGGGCTTTAGCTGCCTATCCTAGGGAGCAGATGGTGGTCCAGGTGGAAGATAGAATGAACTGCCCTCCCCCTGTCCCTCATAGGAAGTTTCAGAGCTACATGATGCCATCTGGAAGATTGAAGGAATAGAGCTGCTGGGGTGGAGTTGCTCCATTTTAAAGGTCCACTGAGACACCAGTGGCCATTAAGGCCATTTGTCATCACCAAAGAGCCTTTCATTGCTAAGACACTGGAAGCAGTGAGAAGTTTCATCATCTCTGAGGCATGGAAGCAATGAGCTAGCATCCATGTTCAGCCAGAACCAGGAAGGATCGCTCCATAAATGCTCTGCATCGCCCAGTGTCATTGGGACAGGATGAAGGCTATATGGCGTGACTAAAATGGAATTTCTGACTGTAGCTTTTGGAGACCCACTTTGGAGCTTTCTAGTCATAACTTGTACATTCTCTGGGACCTAGACCTGCCTTTTGAAATCATTAGGATATTTGTTGTTATTTTCCCTTTCTCAAGCATATCTCCCTGAATTAACCTAATGTTGAATTCTCATGAAAGATTAATCTAAAACACAAAGTACTCTATTTAAAGAACCCAGTAGTCAATGCCTAACAGATTAGCAGATTTCAAAACTGACTCATACATCTCTTGTGTCAAAAAAGAAGGCTAACATTTTCAGAAGCTTGTCAGATTTGACGGAATATGGGCGGCAAGTGCGATGAATCCTCACATGTAATTGAAACCATGTCCATAGAGCTACAGCGGCAGAGGGAATCTAAAATCAATGAGTCCCCTCCCGCAGCTCTCTTTAGATGAGCTTGGTCAGGAGAGAGGGGAATGGACTGAGGTAAAGCATCCTTTTTCACCGTTATTTTCTTCCAGATCAATCAGTCAGTGTTCAGTCTGGCTCCAGAAGGTTTTGGTTTGGGGATTAAAAAAGGGAGCAGCAGGTAGCAGTGACGCAGGTCTTGTTGGGTCCCAGGGCCGCACACACCTTAAGCTAACACGGCTGCTGAAAGGTGACAGTGTTTGAACCGAGTCGGGGGGGGCGTTGATGGAGCAGCACCTCTCCCAATAAAAAGAACATTTATACCAACTCCTTAAGAAGTTTAGACTGGAGGGCTGTCTCCAGAAGCTGGCTCCCCTTCAGCCCAGTCCCATATGTTTGTCTTGGCAGTCTGGCAATGTCTGCTTGGCTAGTGCTAATGCTGGGAGACTGAACTGATGAAATGCAGAGTTTTGATCTCTTCTTACTGGGGCTTCTATTTAGCTAATGACAGGGCAGAACACTGCCATTAGACACCTGCAATTGTCCATTTTCCCCCAAGCTATAGGGAAGGATAATGAGGAAATTTTCATTTTAATACTTAATTCTTAACTTAGTCTATGTGTGTGGAAGGCTGCAGTCTTTTCATACTGAGAAAATCAGTCTGACTTTGATTTGAAAATCTACATCATCTTTCCTTTGACCTAGATTGGTTGGTTAACTTTGGATGAGAAAAAGGAAAGAGTAGTGGGCAAGGGAAGAAGCATTTATTAAGCTCCTACTATGTTCCAGGTACTGTTCTACATGATTTACACATACTATCTCATTTGATTATCCCCATTTTACAGCTGAGGAAAATGAAGTAGATAGAGAGAGGTTAAGTGACTTGTCCAAGGTGACACTAGGTGATTTGAATTAGTCTTTTTGAAATTTGAAATTGAAATAGTCTTCCTGACTCCAGCCTTAGCACACTATCCACTACATCGCCTAGCTGCCTAGGGATGCAAAGGAAGAATTTTCTAGATGGCATTATCTAGGCATAGACCCATTTCTGTACTATGCCATCTGTGTGATCTCAAGCAAACTGTCTCTTTAGATCTCATTTCTGTCCTATATAATGGGACTGAATAATACTCAATATCTCCAGGTCAAAGTTATAGATGCTCTATTTAGAGGCAAGGGACCTCAGAGGAATTATGATAATAGTAATGATATAACTAGCATTTATATACCTCCTTAAGATTTGCAAAGCATTTTACAAATATTATCTCATGTTATTTTCACAACAATCCTGGGAGCTAAGTGTTATTTATTATTATCTCATTTTATAATTGGGGGAAACCAAGGCAGAGGTTAAGTGATTTGTCTAGAGTTATACATCTCTTAAATATCTGAGACCTGATTTGAACTCAGGTTTTTCTAGCACCAGCTCTAACCCTCCAGCTAGTTCAAAGACCTCCTTTTACAGGTGAGGAAACTGATACCCAGATAGATTAAGTCACTTGCTCAAGGCCACACAGGTAGAAGTAGTTACCCAAGCCAGAATGTAAACACACGTCTTCTGTCTCCAGTATCCAGTGTTACTGAAACTTTACCTAGGCAGAGTTTTCTCTCTTTTGTGGTTGAGCCATGGCTGAGAGATACTGCCTTTCCAAATTATTCTTGTGCTGACACATGTTTGGTTTGATTGGAATGGTGCTAAATGCCAGACTGCTAATCTTAATTATCACGCACTGTTTTGCTGTGTGGGGTGAATCTCATTTTCTTCAGTTAGAAGTGTTAGATGTAAGAACACATAATAAGGAGTGAGAATAAGCCAACTTTTCTTCAATCTTTCAAGGATTTCATTCATGTAAACCCTCCCTTTAATGATGGGGATCAAAATCCTCTAATAAATGGTTTTTGTGAGCTGCTTTAACCACTCTTCTCCTCCCCAATCCCTGAATTCACCCAGTGTGTCAACTTTCCTAGAAACGAGCCCCTCTCATCTCAATTAGGCTAGTCTCCATACAACAAATGAGCTGTTGCTGAGCCCATACATTTGATAGGACCTGAAGGGTTTTAGGTCTCATTAGTAACATCTTTGAGAACCCAGTGAGGCTTTGGAGGAGAACACTGGAGAAATCCAATCTTAAATAATAATGTTGTTGGGTTATTTCAGTCATGTCTGACTCTTCATGATTTTCATGATTGGGGTTTTCTTGGCAAAGATACTGATGTGGTTTGCCATTTCCTTCTCCGGCTCATTTTATAAATGGGGAACTGAGGAAAACAGGGTGAAGTGATTTGCCCAGGGTCACACAGCTATTGTCTGAGGCTGGCTTTGAACCAACGAAGAGCAGTCTTCCTGATTGTAAACTCAGTGCTTTATCCACCACTCCACCTAGTACTAACAATGACAATGGTGAGCTTTTAAATAGTGTTTTATGATGCTCAAGGTGCTTTACATATATTTTGTCATATTCTCATAACAACTGTGAGAAATAGGTACTATTGTAGTTGGCATTCAGTTTCTGTTTTGGCCTGACTCTTCATGACCCCATTTGGGGGTTTTCTCGGCAAAGATATTGGAGGAGTTTGCCATTTCCTTCTACGGCTCATTTTATAGATGAGGAAACTGGGGGCAAACAGGGTGAAATGACTTGCCCAGGGTCACATAGCTGGTGTGTCGCATAGCTCATATAATCTGAGACCAGATTTGAACTTGGGAGGAAGACTCTTCCTGACTCCAGGCCTGGCGCTTTATTCACTACACCACCTAACTTCCCCAAAAGTAGAAGTACTATTGTATGTCCTCATTTCATAAATAAGGAAACTAAGGCTAATTTAGTTGCCCCGGGTTACACATTGAGGCAGAATTCAGACTCCGACTTCATACCTATTTTATGTATTAGTCTACCTAGTATTGCTCTCTGAAAGCAGAGGAAAGTAGTGAGAGGTGTAAAGGGAAAATTGTGTGTGTGTGTGTGTGTGTGTGTGTGTGTGTGTGTGTGTGTGTGAAGAATGAAAGCATCCTACCAGTGAGACCTAGACTACATAATGTTCTTTTGGTGAGTTGCTGCTTTAAAAGCATTATTGAGAGTCTTATTGCTCAAACATGGATACATGAGCTTATGCTTGGGAACCTTTATGACTGTTTTCAAAATAAATCTTCTTAGGGCAAATCAGAATGTAAATGGCAAAAGAATCAAAAGGTGGGATTTTTTTGTAGTCATTGATGTAGCCAAAAATAAGGCAACATGAAGACATAAAAATTGACCCAGAGGAATGGAGGGAAGATGATGATTGGGGTCTAGACAGAAGAAATGAAATTCTATAAGGAGATGAAAAGTGATTAAACTTGAAAATTTTCCAAGGGTTATTAAGGAACACTGTATATCCCCATGTTCTGGACTTGAAAAGGTAATTTTTTTTTCTTTTTTCTCTTTTCTATTTCAAGCCCCTCCATTGGGGCTTCCAAAGGATCCAAGTTCTCAATGAACCTGATGACTCTTTGTACCTTGCGGCATGTGATTGCTTTGTTAAAGATGAGTGTATTAGAGGCTTTGGTGCTGCAGCCCATATTGTTACAGACAGATGGACTTGACTGAGGATAACAGACCTATCCCCTGGGAAAAACAGGAGAATGCCGAGTGCATGACAGATGGTGTGAGAAATCTCTTGTCAAGTTGAGATTAGTAATATTGGATTAGTTATCACTCCTGATACTCTCATATATAAGAAGAGGAAATATATTGTAAAAATGACTCTAATTATGTCTTTCTACCCTCTTTTGACACATTGTTGATGAAATTTACAGCCACATTTGGGCACAGATGGCATCTTTATTTGACTGACTTTATATTTCTGGGATAGTAATTTTTGGCATGTCTAGGCATCTGTCTGTCTCTGCTTAGGGGCTTTCATTCCTGTGTGATTGTTTTTATTAAAAATAAAACATTCTATTAATTTTTCTGCAGCATTTAGAAATCTGAAGGTGGGCATTCCTAAATAAATAATAGTTACTGGTTCAGTGTGCTTTATTTTATTCTCTTACTTCCTAGGTGATCCCTGTATTTTTAAAGTACTGAGGACTTTTCATCCCACTTTTTTTCTCTCCCTCTTCTCTGTTTCCACCCCGCCCCCCCCAATAAAATCCATTCTAACATGGAGCAAAGTAGTATCCAGATGGTCAAAGAAGGTAAAGCCAAATGGTCAGCTCTCCTCTGAGGTTCAGTTGTTAAGTAACAGAATGCCAAGCTCATCTTCCATTTGAATAGAGGCATAGTTAGGCACATCCTAGAAATGGCCATACTTCCTGTCTATCTACTAACAAAAGAAATAATACTTTGTTATCTTGCTTTAGAAAATAACCATTTCTTCATTTTCTTTATGATATTGAATTTTGAATGTGTTATATTGCTTATAGAAATGGGAGCAGAAGAACCCAGGTACAACCTCCTCTTCATTCTTGGCCATTGAGATTATTAAGGAATAATAGAACTAGGGGGAATTAAGGTTCAGGTTATGAATTACTCCTCTGGTTTTTATTTCTTTTCCCTGAAAGAGATCTTCTTCTTCTTCCTCTTCCTCTTCCTCCTCCTCTTCTTCCTCCTTCTTCCTTCTTTTTGGAGGGCAATTGGGATTCAAGTGACTTGTGCAAAGTCACATGGCTGGTAAGTGTGTCAAGTGTCTGAGTCCGGATTTGAATTCAGGTTATCCTGACTCCAGGGCCCGTGCTTTACTCACTGTGCCACCTAGCCTCCCCTAACCACTTCTTTACATAACTTTAAAACACTGTATTGAATTTTGAAGGTGTTACATTGTCTGCAGCAAAAGCTTTGGGTGGTTTATTTTGTTTATTAAAGATCCACACTCTACCACTCCACCTTCAATGCTTCCTAGATAATATGTAACCAAGATTAACACAGTATATTCATTTGATGTACCAGGGAGGATGACTTAGAAGAGAAAGAGGGGGAGAAACAGAACAATTCACAGGGAGAGGAAATGATGAGCAAAGACAGTGGAGAAACTATAGCAGCCAAAGATTTCCTGAATTTAAGGAACAGGGACAGGCTTTTTAATCAGTGCCTTCCCTTTCCTTCTAACTGTAGGAAAGGGAGAGGAGGTGTTACTTCTGAGAGGAGGCTGTCTCAACCATACTGGATTTAACCCAAAGCTAAGTGTTACTATGTTTGAAATAGTGTGACCACTAGCAGTATAAGACTGCCGTAATGTAATGTCCTTTTGGTGAGTTTTTGAGAATACTACTTGATAGTCATGGTTATTATGTAATATCTCAATATCCTCCCTTAACTTAAGACTTAACTCCTCACTCATCACCATAAAGCCCATCAACAAACCAATCTGAACTACCTTTACCCACCATGTTGACTTTTTGACCATTTCTTTAAGGAATGTATAGTGGTAGGTATATATTTTTGCCTTTTCTTATCATATCCATCATTTGCCTTTTATTTGTAGAAATAATTCTGTTCCCAAGGCCTGAGACAATTATTTCTGCAAAATATAAGTTAGGAGAATTTGGGCCTCTGGGTGTGTTTGTTTACTCTAACCAGACCAGATCATTTCTAAATCTATTATTTCTGTGATTGGCGTACACAATTCTTATAATCTAAAAAGCAATCCCAGGATTCTCTTTTCCCTCCTACCAGTCAGTGAAGGATATCATTCCTATTTGATTTTTCTGTTTACTCTGCCCAGTGTTACTTGAAGTGAGATTCCCAGTAGGCTAACCCAGATAAATCCCTGTTCTCATAAGGCTGTGTAGAACTCTTGGGTCTCTGGCTTTGGTGACTGATGAAAAGGAGTTGAGAGATGATCGCCAGGGACTCTCTGTCCTATCTAAGCTCTTCCTAAATTTCCATATATTTTTACCCTGGCTCAAAGAAGATGCTAAGTTACAGAAGTATGCCTTTCTTATTTGTTTCAGAGGGAGATAAACAGCTTGTGAATCAGAAAGGCAGAGGGAGAAAGGATATGAAGTTTGTAGTTGATTATGAAACTTAAAGGGAATTTGGGCAAAGGCGATTGACATTGAATCATTTATGGTTCTAAAAATCATTTATCCTGGAACCACCTTTTTTCCTTGACATTTAAGAAGTTTTAATGACTCTGTTAGGGAGTGTCCAATATTTGTATATTCAAAGCAAGAGAGAAGATTCAGAGTAGAGAAGTAATCTGAGCAACACTCATTGGATCACAGAATATGAATTGGAAAGGAGTTGGGAAGTCATCTATTCCTATCCATCACTGAATAGGAGGCCTTTTATGAGATGGTTGATCAATTTTTGCTTAAAGATCTTTAGGGACAGATAACATACACCCTTGTACTCTTCTACAAATCTAAATATTAGGAAGTTTTCCCTTGTATCTCATTGAATTCTACCCTTTCTGATGGACTACTTGATAATCTGTTTTGGTTATTACAAAACAGATTAATTAATACTTTTTTAGTATATTCCTTGGATTTTCAGTGGAATCAGTTTTATTTTGAATAGAGTTTTGTCTTTTAGGTTCACTATATGCAGACACTCCAAATTAATTAAACATATAATTTAATGGTCAGTAGTCAGGCAGCAAATATGCATTAAGTACTTAACTTGGGCCAGGTCTTACACTAAGCACACAGGATACTAAGAAAGACAAAAATAGTCTTTTACACTCTAGTGGTGCTTACATTCTAACATGTAAAGAGTTAGGTACATAAAAAGATATATACAGAGTGGATGGAAAAGTACTGACAGAGGGAAAGACACTAGGAGCTAGAGGGTGGGGAAAAAGCCTCTCATAGAAGGTGGGATTCGAACTAAATCTTGAAAGAAGCAAAGGAAAATGAGAGAGCATTCCAGACATTGGGGAGAGCCAGCGCAAAAGCACTGAGATGGGAAATAGAGTTTTTTGTGCCAGAAACAGCAAGAAGTCCAGTAGAGCTGGATTGTAGAGTGTGTGGAGGGGAGGGGAGAAAAGGGTAAGACTGGAACAGTAGGAATAAATTGGGTTATGAAGAACTTTAAATGCTAAGGAAATGCTAAGGAGAGGATTTGATCCTGAAGATAGTAGGGAACCACTTGAGTTTAATGGGTTGGAGTGTGACATGGTCGGACCTACACTTTAAATTTCTGTAATGAACTGTTTTCTTTATTAGTGACAAGAGAGGCATCACATTTGGCCATCGACTTAGAGTCTGTGGGATGTTGCATAGGAAAATAAACATGGTGTTAAAAAGAAAATAAGCTGGGCTAGATGAAATATATATTCAGTGGAGGCCCATGCAAACATGCACACACATGTATATGTGTGTATATATACACACATATGTATGTAGTATGTATGTATGTGTATGTGTATGTACATATCAAAAAGTGCCATTTCTCTGCATGAGTGCCTTCTTTTCCCTTGTCACCTCCCTATTATATGGTGTTAGTTTCCCAGGAGGCCAAAAGCAATCCTTTACTTTTTTTAAAACTCTTTATATGGTGCTTCCATGTAAAGTATTCCATATACATTGGACACATGATGATGCCTCTGCCTGAATGATGAAATTTATTAGGGAGCCAGGTGAAGGTGGGGCACAGGGATATTCTTATTTCAGGAAGCCTGGATACAAAATCAGATAATTTGGGGGGGAGGACTTCTAATTCAAAGCTCAGTACTACTGTGGAGGATATCACTTCTCATGGTAATGTTCAGGAAAGGCCTGATATGTCATCCTGCTAAGATAACAATGTTCTACTGATTTCATCATCCATGAAAGTTCTTTTTTGTTGTTTTATCATGACATGGAGATGACTTTGGATCCTCAAAAGCTGTTCCAGTGGATTAAAAGCTTGAGAAGCTCCTACCAGTGAGGAAAGATCAATATTTTGGTTATTATAGCACTGATGGAAGATTGTAGATGTGTTATTCAAGATTATGACAGAAGGATTGTAATCTAGGGTTGGGGAGATAATAAGATGTGGACAAAATTATGAATTTTGAAGTATTTCAAAGAACTTTTTTCTGACTGGGATAAAGTAAGATTTTAGAGAAAGCTAACTTTTTAATCTAAAGATGTTAATTGGGATGCTTAGGGGATCCTGGTTTTTTTTCACTTTTTTATAGATTCATTTTCTTTGTCTACTCAGCTTAGGAATTCCAATGACAGGAAGAGATTTCATGTAAATGTAACTATATGCAGTTTATATAGTTGATTCTCTGTCAATCCCAAGAGGGAATGTAATACTTTTCAGATAAAAGAATTTGAGATAATCCACCAATTATCTTAAATCCCCCCATGCATCAATTCTACTACATTTTAATTGACTCATCTATTTCTATAAGAGATGGTATGAAGAATAGGAACAAATCACCTGGGATTCTAATTTTCATGTTACCCATGACAGGTTTAGATTTTACACTAAAGAAGTTAGTGAAAGATATTTACTCTCTGGGGACTTCAACCTGCCTTGTATCAGATTATTGGTTCTCTACCTTTTTTTCTTAAAGCTCTTAAAATAGTATCATAGCTTAGTTTAAAGATTAACTGCTTTGTGTTCGTGAGAATCTTTAGTTCATGAGATTCTATAATCTTGTTAAAATGGAGGAACTTTTTAGTCAGACTTCTTAATCTTATAATGAAAAGTCAGAACAAGATTTATGATGTGTTGGGTGTATAAAAAGGCAGGAATAATAATTGTATTACCAGGCAAAACAAAAATTAAAATTCTACATATAAAATAAACAAGAAAATCATATTGTGCTCAAGGGAATTACAGACATTGAATCAATATCATTTTCAAATTTCTAAGCTCCAAATGACTTAGCATCTAAATTAATAAGGGAACAATCAACTGAATAGTGAAAAAAATAACACAATATTAGTGGGATACCTTAATATTCCTTTCTCAGAAATGGACCTATTGAGGTGGCTAGGTGGTGAAGTGAATAATGCACCCTGTGTTCAAAAATGGCCTCAGACACTTAGCATTTAACGAGCCATGTGATCTTGGGGAAGTCACTTAACCCCACTTGCCCTGCTTTACCCCCTCCAAAAAAAAAAGAATTGGACCTATCTATAGTACGATAAAAGGAAAATATAGACCTGAAAAAATTGTTGGAGCATTTATACCTACGTATTTATGGAACCTTTTGAATGGGAGATATAAAGAGCATACGTATTTCTCAGAACTATATGCACTTTAAAAAGTTATGTATGAGGGTTCAGAGAAATTGCAAATAAATTTAAGAAGATAAATAGTAAACATTTTCTTTAGAGACCATAAAAATAGCAATTATTTCAGGGAGCACAAATAAAATGTGTGGATATAAATGGAGAAATGAAATAGCAAATGGACCAAAGAACAGATTGTCATTCACATAATTCTTAACTATTTCTACAATGATGATGATGAAACAACATACTAAAATTTCTGGGATGCAGCTAAAGCAATCTTCAGAGGAAAAAGTATATTCCTAAAAACAAATTAACAAGACAGATAAGGAGGGGGGCGGAGCCAAGATGGCGGAGTAGAAACAGCTCATCCAAGCCACTCTGCCCCCAGATTACCCCCAAACTATGTAAAAGGGGACTCTGAACAACTTCTGGAGCCCCAGCACCCACAGAACAACACAGAGAAGCTAACCTCCCGCTGAGGACAGCCCAGCAGCCCTGCAGGAAGGACCAGCGCAGTGGTCTGGGAGCCAGCAGCACGCAGCGCGCAGAGCTGAGCCCAGGTCCCCATGAGCCGAGGTTTTAGCCCCAGGGCAGCAGGGCCAGCAGCCGGCTGGAGGAACCCCAGAACACCAGCAGCTGTGGAGATTCCAGAATTATCAACATAGACATTCCTAGGACAAAGTAAGAGGTTAGTGTCCTATGGACTTTGGGACCAGTATTTGGGGAATGTGTCAGCTCCCTCCCCTGGGGGCTAGAAGCCACTGAGGAGACATGCCATTTTGCAGTTTTCAGAGGCAGCTCCAGCTCCTGGCCTGCATGCTAACTGTAGGGAGATCCAGCAATCAGTCTTGGGGGGTAATCACTCTTGCTATAACCTCCCTGGATCTGGATTGTGATCTGGGGTGGAAGTCGTGGGTGGGTTTACAGCTTGCCAGAAACGGAAGTTGCCCCCACACATTCGGGACGAAAATTCCTCTATCTGGCCTTAAAGCCATAGTGTGGCAACAAGCCCAAAAGTCAAGTAATTAAGTGGCAACATGCCAAGGCAAAGGAAACAGAAAAGTGCAACCCTAGACTCCTATTTTGGGGGCATAGAGTGGGAAAAGGATTGTGAGGTCAGAAGTCCTGCTCCAAAAGCCCCAGGGGAAAACATGAGTGGGTTGCAGGCCATAGAGGACCTTAAGAAGGACTTTAAAAATCAAATAAGAGAAGTGGAGGAAAATTGGAAAGAGAAATGAGAAGGATGCAGGAAAAGTATGAAATGAGGGTCAACAGCCTGACTGAGGAAACAACACCTTAAAAAATAGACTAACTCAAATGGCAAAGGAGGCCCAAAAGGGCAATGAGGAGAAGAATGCCTTAAAAAGTTGAATTTGCCAGATGGAAAAGAATCTCAAAAGTTCACTGAGGAGATTCATTCCTTCAGAGTTAGACTGGAGCAAATGGAAGCTAATGACTTTATGAGAAATCAAGATGCTGTTAAGCAGATCCAAACAAATGAAAGATTAGAAGGCAATATGAAATATCTCATGGGAAAAACCACTGACCTGGAAAATAGATCCAGGGGAGACAATTTAAAAGTTATTGGACTACCCAAAAGCCATGATCAAAGAAAGAACCTAGAAATCACCCTTCAAGAAATTCTCAAGGAAAATTGCCCTGATGTTTTAGATCCAGAGGGCAAAATAGAGGTTGAAAGAATCCACAGATCACCTCCTGAAAAAGATCCCAAAAGAAAACTCCCAGGAATATTATAGCCAGGTTCCAGAATCCCCAGATCAAGGAGAAAATACTACAAGCAGCCAGGAAGAAACAATTTCAATATTGTGGAAACACAATCAGAATAGCCCAGGACCTGGCAGCTTCTACACTGAGGGATCGAAGGGCCTGGAATATGATATTCCAGAGGGCAAAAGAACTGGGAATGAACCCAAGGGTCACCTACCCAGCACAACTGAGTATTTTGTTTCAGGGGAAAATATGGTCATTCAGTGGAATAGAGGACTTTCAAGCATTCTTGAGGAAAAAACCACAATTGAATAGAAAATTTGACATCCAGACACAAGAAGGAAGAGATGCCTGAGAAGGTAATCAGGGAAAAGAAATCAAAAGGAACTTACCGAAGTTGAACTATTTACATTCCTATATGGAAAAGTAATAACTGTGACTGATGATATCTTTCTCACTATGAAAATAATGGAAGAAGGGTATGTGGCCATATGAATACATATGTGAATGTGTGTGTATATGGTTACAGTTATATATGGCTAGAGGGCATAGGTTGAATTTGTTGGGAAGGGAGGATACTCAAGGGATGAAATTATGAGGTGAGAGAGGAAAGTGGCAAGAGGAGATGGGGAGAGACAGGGTAGGGTAAACTATCTCATGTAGAAGAAGCAAGGGGAAGTGGTTGCAAGGGAGGAGGAGAATAGGAAGGCAAAAAAGGCAAAACCACAATCTCATTGAATTTGGTTCAGGGAGAGAATGACATACATACTAAATGGGATAGCTCAACCTACAGCAGAATAGGGGGAAGGGGGATGAGAGGAGGGATGATGGATGGGAGGGCATCCTTGGGGGGAGGGGAGGTTGGATGTACCCACTATAGAAGAGGGACAGGATCAAGTAGGGAATGGACCAGGTGAGGAGGTGGGATGAGTGGCAGGGAATTATAAGCAGCCTTGTACAATATATCTACTGTGATAATGTTTTGCATAGCTAGACATGTACAACATACACTGAATTACTTATCTCCCCAGTGGGAATGGGTGACAAGGGAGGAAGGAAATGGATCTCAAATTCGAGGTCTTAACATTAAATGTTTCAAATATATATAAATACTATTATTAATACTCTTTTGCTTGTAATTGGGAGACAAGATGTGCAGGCATTGGGACACAGAGATTCACCTTCCTCTAATGGAAAAGTCAAAGGGGGTATGGGAGAAGATATGGGAGAGAGCAGATTGGAGGAAGCTATATCTTGTGGGACTGCTATTCTGGGAGGGTGGGTAGGGGAAAAACAGGGGGGGGAAATAATTGTAACTCAAAAGCTGGTGGAAATGAATGATGTAAAACAGAAGTTAATAAAGTATTTGTTTAACAAAAAGATAGATAAGGAGAAGAGTAAGGGACTAAATATACATTTAAAAAGTTAGAAAGCCAACAAATAACTCCACTGCAAAAGAGGAAATATTGAAAATTAGAGGAGACAAAGTATGTGGTAACTGTAAGAATAGTGTTAAAAGAGCTAGATGTCAGAATCAGCTTAAGTTGGCAAAAAAGGTTCAAGATAATGAGAAAGTCTTTATAGTTGTCAAGCAAAAGAGGAGGATTAAGGAAGGTGCACACTGTTCATTTCAGTGGGTCCTGAGGAAATGAAGGGAAAAATCTAACTCTGTCCAACAATTAAAAACGATCAAACCAAACCAGTCTTCATAACCCAGAATTCAGCTATCCCAGTTTTTTCTGGGAATAGGTGTTGTGGACTCCACTATACCTTAGAGACAACCTCAATCTTCTGCCATAGACACACTCTGTGGATGGCTCTTTAGAGTGGACAAAATGATAATAGATGACAGAGGAAATGGAATTCCTTAACACGTTTCATTTTGGTTTATTTCTTTCAAGGAAAATGATCCTTTGACCAAGTAGGCTAGGGGAAAATGACTTGGAAGAGTTGGTACCCTGCGTAATTAGAGATTTAGTAAGAGAGCACATGACTTCTCTAAAGGGGTTCAAGTCCCAAGCTCAATTGAATGACATCCTTGAATACTTTAAGAACTGGCAAATAGTATTGATGAGATATTTTTTCCAGAGTGATCTTTGAAAGATCTTGAATAGGAACATAAAACATAGATAAAGGCAAATATATTCTTAGTTATCAAATAAGGAAAAAAGAGTGAGGTGTGCAAATTATAAGTTAAATCTGTGGTTCCCAAACTATATATTGCAGAATATTTTAAATTTGAGAGGGAAACATGGATACTGTTCATCTTTCAGATGCCCTTTCAGATGCCTATTAGCTCAAAACAGTTCATGCTTTCCCCACTGAATCACACAACATTCCTTTTGATGACTGATCTAGAATAAGATGTTTTTTGTTTACTTGTACTTTTGGCCATGTCGGTGGCTTCCAGAACAATCATTTATGATATCATATCTCTGCAAAACTGGGTTTTTGTCAGTTGCTATGATGAAAAGCAAGTACTAAGTAAAAATCAGCATGGTATTAGGAAATGAGGGTGGCAATGTCCAATCTGATTCTAAGGTTTGAGAAATTAGGTAGTGCCCATTAGGCAAACACATCTCATTAGTAAGTAATTTAAGAATAAAATTAAAGATTATTTTTCTTCCAATTGAATTGTATTTTTAAAACAACTACTAAGTCATTAAGACATAAGTACTTAATAATTTGGACCTATCCATTTAACAGATGGAACTGTTAGGTGTTTCTTTTGTTTCAGGGGAATCATTACTGAGACCAAATTACTGACAGCCATTATGCAGACAAAATTACTGAGAACTAAAGGAATTATCAACAAAGAATGTTAGGTAACTTTCATTATAAAACTTGGTTTTGATTTTGGCTAGATTCCCCAAGAACAGGTCATGTCTGGCAAATGAAAATTTTTTGACAATAGTACTAAGCTGGTAGAGCAGGGCACTGATAAATATAACTGTTTGCCCAGTATTTAGAAAGGCACTTGGGAAAACATTTTCATGCCACTCCAGGGAAATTGGAGAGATACAGGAGATGCTACAGACAGGAAATGATTGAGTTAAAGGAGTAGTTACTAATGGTTTGATCTCAACTTGGAAAGAAATCTTTAGTGAAGTGCCCTTTAGGACCTGTGCTTAGTCCTGTGCCAGTGGACATTTTTTTCCTAATGGCTTTAATAAATGCATAGCTTTTATGCCCGCCATATTTGCAGATGACAAGGCTTGGCTGGAAAAGCAAATTCTCATTTCCTGAGTTAAGGTTATTTGAGGTTCAATTAAAAAAAATAATAGTAATGATACCTAACCTCAGCCATGAGAGCATATCTGTAAATAGTAGATAAATAGACATGTGATATACTTAAATAGGTTTCCATAATATAATAATTCCTATTGGTTGATAATTTCCCTTATATTTCTATGCTATTTTTTTTTAATTCTCAAGCTCTGGGTTCTCATCTTGTTGGCTGACTCCAGAGTCATTATTTTCATTTTGAATCATTACCCTCACCTGTTGTTTACTCCAGAAAAATCTCCAAATATACTTCATGTCCAGCTTCTAACAGATTAGTTAACAGAAGGATCCTAAGTTTCCATATGTGTACTCAAGATTGTAAATGCATACTGGGCATAGAGTAGCCTTCATTTCAATGGACAAAAGATGCATAAGACCAAGAGGACTCATTGAATATCAAAAAGAAGACACAGAAAACCCCCCCAAAGCACAATATCTTTACAAAGAATTTAACTCGGGGTTGCAAGTGTAGTGACATTTTAATAATCCCTAATTCTTCCATAGGGCTTGATACAGTCTTTCCCAGAGTCACAGTGAACCCGGCTCCTCTAGTTTAAACTATTATTAGAAGGCAAGCACTTTGGGGAGTTTATAGTTCTCTTTTTATTGAACCCACACTGCCTGAGCAGTTGATGTAAGTCAATGTTTGTGTGTGTGTTTGTATGGGGTGAGGGAATTTTGAATGCCCTGATATTTAGAAACTCATTTTGGGTTTTAACCCTTACTTTTACTTTGTTTGCAATGGCCTTATGGTTAATCTTCTTTTTTCTTGAAGAGATTCAGTGCTCAAGAAATCTCTATTTTCTGAAAATGTCTGATAACCCAAATGCTCAAATTTGAGATGTCTCTAAGACAAGATTCTGCCTCCAAAAATCTCTATTTTTTTTTGCTTGAAGGTTGGACTCTGAGATCATGTTCTTTTTTAATAGTATTTTTCCAATTATATGTAAAGACAATTTTTAGCATTAATTTGTATAGAATTTTGAGTTCCATTTTTTCTCCCTCCCCTCTTCCTAAAATGGCAAGCAATTTGATATAGGCTATCTATGTGCAATCATATAAGACATATTCCCATATTAGTTGTGGTTGTGAAAGAAGAAACTGATCAAAATGACAAAAATCAAATCAAATCAAATTAATGTGCTTTGATATACATTCAGAATCCATCAATTCTTTCTCTGGATGTGGATAACATTTTCTACCATGAATCCTTTGTAATTGTCTTGGGTCATTGTGTTGCTGAGAAGAGCTAAGTCATTCATAGTTGATTATTCCACAGTGTTGTGATTATTCCTGGTTTTGCTCATTTCACTTTGTATGAGTTCATACAAGTATTTCCAGGTTTTTCTGAAATCTGCCTGCTCACCATTTATTATTACACAATAGTAGTATTGCATTACATTTTTATAGTATAGCTTGTTTAGCCATTCCCCAATTGATGGGCATCACTTAAATTTCCAATTTTTGGCCACCACAGAAAGAGGGGCTATACATATTTTTGTATATGTAGGTCCTTTCCCCCTTTTTTATGATATTTTTGAGGCAATCAGATTTCCCTCCTTTGTATTTCAGGAGAATTGTCCATGTCTTTTCAAGGTATAGGGGCGACTACATGCCTATTTCTTCTATGTGATTCTTGGACTAGGAAAACTCAGTATTAAATTTTAATTTCTGTTACCTGTACTCAGAAAAGTATGGATGAACATATTTAACTCTCATATGAGACTACCTCAAGGTCACCATTAATGGATCATGTGGGAAAGAGACTATGTATATATTCATGAGCTTCTCCCCACCCCTCCATCCCAAAATGATATGCATCATTGCTAATTGGTCAGTCTTCTGGAAAGAGAGAGAGAGAGAGAGAGAGAGAGAGAGAGAGAGAGAGAGAGAGAGAGAGAGAGAGAGAGAAAAGGGAAAAAGTGGGAATGGGGGTGGGTAAATGACAAAAGTGGTCTATCAATTTTCTTTTGTAGTCTAGTGTAGAGGGATGGCTGATATAACAAGAGTCCCAACAAGCCAATCATCTCAGAAGTGCCCAAATTGACTAAAAATAATAAGGATCCACCCTGTTTACTCTCAGTGACATGCCAAACTCCATTCCAACAGATATCCCAAAGACTGACTGCCATATAAACCTATCAAGTTAATTGCAAGACTCCTTTGATCCCTCCCCTGCCCTTTACATAGGCAATTCAGACAATCAATAAGCCTTTACTAAATGTTTCAATGTTTCTATTTATTAAATTCTCCTGTTATATGCTAAGTACTATAGCATATATATGGGAAAAAAGAAAAGGAAAACAGGCTTTGTCATCCATGAGCTTATATTCCACATGGAGAAATAAAATGTACACATATAAGTATAATGAAAAAAGATATACAAAATTACAATAACAACAACAAAAATAGGGTTTAGAAAACAAGTATTAGCATTTGGAAGTCCAAGAAAACCCTTGGGTAGGAAGTGGTGTTTGGACTGAGCTTTGAAGGGGTGATGAGTAAGTGAAACCCAGGTATGATGAACTATTGATGCAAAAACATTGAGACTTGAAGTGGAAGGCTGTCTGTGAGGAACAGTAAGAAGGCAAGTTTGGATAGACTGGTGAGTGCATGAAAGTCATGACTAATAAGACTGGAAATGGTAGGTTGTTAATGGTTAATTGATAGACAGAAGAGCTTATATTTGATTATAGAGTTAGTAGGGAGTCACATGATCAGGACTGTCCTTCATGAATATCCCTTTGGTAACTGTGTGGAGGATGGGTTCGAGAGGGGAGGAATGATTATTTTAATAGTCCAGGAAGCAGATGATGAGAGCCTGAACTTGGATGTGATTGGAAAGAATAGCAATGTGAGAGGTGTGGAGGTCAAATCAACAAGACTTGAGGATTGATAGGATGCAGAGGGTGACAGTGAGAAGCCAAGAGTGGTTCTGAGGTCACAAGTCTTCATGATGCTCTCAAAAGAAATAGGAAAGTAGAGAAGAGAGGTGGTTTGGACATGGGGAAGATAATGAAATATGTTTTACACATTTTAATCTTAGGATTCCTATGGACCATTTAGGGAAGAATGTTTACTAGGCAATTAGTGATAAGACACTTAACCTTAGAAGAGAGATTTATGAAAGAATGAATTCACAAGAAAGTATTAACTACATGAAATCAAAGAGGTCCTTGGTCATATGAAGTTTATACATTAAATTATAATTAAATGTATAGTGACTATGTAATGAAAACAGATGAGAACTAAAACAATACTCTACATAGTTTTAAAAATTAGAAATATTTGTTGTACTTTACCACATGCTCCCAATCATTTTTCCCAATATCAAAAACTTTGGTGTTTTTCTCTTCTTCTTTCAATTTCTAATTGCCTTGGTGGCACAAAGAGAAAATGCTGTAAGATATTTTTTCTTAAAATTTTCTTCAGAAGGGGCGGCTAGGTGGTGCAGTGAGTAAAAGCACCAGCCCCAGAGTCTGGATGACCCAGGATCGATTCCGGCCTCAGTACTTAGCACCTACACATCTATAATTAGCCTTGTAAACTTGAGCAAGTTAGTTAACCCCAATTGCTTTAAATTCTTTTTCTTCAGTAGAAAAATAAAAACAAATTAACATAATAAATGAGAAAGTATTTACTGTGGGTTTACTATGTGCAGAGTAGTGCACTAAGTTCAGGATTACAAAAACAAAATTAGGATTCTCTCTGATTTTAAATTGCTTAATTTTAACAAAAGGAGACAACATATATAGGGAAATGGTGGCCAGGGTTTGGTTTGGTTTGGTTTTCTTTGTTTGTGGTATTTTAGGTTGGAGATGTCACAGGAATTGTGAGTAGAACCATAAGGGAATTGATAGACACATTTTGTTTTGTTATCAGTGGCAGGTTTAACTCAATTATGGTTCCAGAACTAAAGAGAGGTGAGAAGAGAGTTCTTGCTTAGGGGTGGGGTAGATGACAGGAAAGCCTTAGCAGGTTTGAACTAACTAAATATAGTAGACCATGTGACATCCTAATCAATCAGGGTATTCTGAGTCCCAGGTTGAGAGAACCAGGGCTAAAGGGATTAAGTTCCCCAGGTTTTGTTCTCTGGTTCAGAGTACATAATAATGGGCTGGATGACAAAGTGGTTGTCCAGAGGGTGATCAGTGTGAGATACAACTTTCAAAATAGATCTGGATGTTATTTGGTTGGTGATAATAATTGAACCCAGAGGAACTGATGTGATCACTAAAAGAATATATATAGAGAAGAGAGAGCCTTGGAGGCACACCCATAGTTAGGATATAAGCTATGGAGGAGGAGCCAACAAAGAAGATAGGAGAACCAAGCAAGTATGCTCTCATTAAAACCAAGAGAGAAGAGTATATACAGATGATTGTCAACAATTTCAAATGTTGCAGAGAGGACAAGGAAAAGGTGGATTGAGAAAAGTCCAGTGGATTTGGCAACTGACTACAACTGGCTGCAGAATCATAGAGAGAATTCTGTGCTTCTAATTTCTCATGATATACTACAAATGCCTGTCCTTGTTTCCCATTCTGGTGACTGATCAATACCAGCTTATCTCTTCCCTGATTTATTACCCTGTTGGACTTGCTAATAGTTTTAAGTTAAGATACCGCTTGCTTTTCTTTGGAGTGAAAATTTGAAGTGTTTTAATTAATTTATCTTATTCCCAAAGACTTAGTATTATTTTATTGTTCTCATTTGTCACTCTATTTCTGTATCACTGTTCACTTGGCAAGTCCTTACTGTAAATAGGACTCTACTAAAGCTCTGAGAAGGGTTAACCAGTAGCCTGTGTGATATGAGGACCTTATTTTCTAGTGTGAGGAGAAGCCCCTGGCAGAAAAAGACAAAAATTCAAGTCTGTTCTCTAAACAGAGAAACAGCAAGGAGGTTGTAGAAACTGTCAGACTGACTCTCATGGCAGAATCTAGAATGTTCAAATGGGGCAGAGGGCATAATTGTCTATTAGCACTAAGGAACTCTTTGAGAGGGCTGCAAGGAGTGAGAGACCTGGGAAAAGAATGCCACACATGGGAGAACTGAGCTGAGTAGGGCAGGCTTTTAATGGTAATGAATCATCAACAGGGCAGGTGATTCTAAGGATACTTTGACAACCACAACCCTTTTCTACAGCATGGCAGTTAATAGAGGAAGAATACTCTTTTCATTCCATCAATTGGCTTGCCAATTGATTAAATCATACTTTTCTCCAGGGAGAGGAAAAGGAGTAGAAGAGGGGCCTCGGGGAAAAAAAAAGGAATAGTATCAATTCTATCAGTAGTTGTGATGAAGCTGCCATGAATTGCCTCATTCAGCACTGAGATGGGGGACAGCACTTTCCCATTTGCAAACAAGCATCCCTACTGCAGCATTTTATGGGGACAACAGTATTGAGAACATTGAAGAAGGCCTAAGAACAGTTAAGAGTGCCAAAATAAAATAGGATTTACAGTTGGAAGGGACTCTGGACATCCTTGAGTTCAAACCATCCATCTTAAAGATAAGGAAACTGAAGCCTAGAAAGGTAATATTTATAGCAGAGTTAGTTTTGATCCCTAGTCTGCTGACTCCAAATCTAGAACTCTTTATTCCTTTATATTATTTTAGTTATGTTAAACTTGCTCCCTTTTATGCCTCTAAGGTCTTCTAATTTGTTCTAAGAGCAGTAGGAAGATCCTGGTAGAGCTTCAGAGAATGGGAAGAAGGGCATAAGATTGACTATGTTTTTTAAGGATAAACTTACCTACTTGATATGGGCTTTTGTATCTTTTCCTGGTGTAGAAACTCACAAGGAAGCAAAAAAGGGTAACTTGGGGCAGCATTCCTCTGTACTAACAAGTCATGGAATTTCTTTCTATTTTTTTATAAAGGCCTTATCTCTCAAATATACAGAGAAATGAGTTAAATCCATTTAATTATATAAGAATGCAAGTCCCTTTCTAATAGACAAATGCTCAAAGGATAGAAATTTCAGATGTGACTAGGACCACAGGGATCCTCTCCAGTATGTGCCTAAAGGCAATTTTCTAGCCCGTGCTTTGAAAGCCTCGAAGACCTATTTTTTCAAATTAAAAAAAAAATCTTTGGTCTTTATTAATTTGTTTGTTTACTTTTAGTTTACAGGATTCAATTCCACAATTCCTTGAGTTTCAAATTTTCCCCTCCCCCCCCCATGGTGGTATACAATCAAGTATAAGATCTACAAATAGTTTCACATTAGATATTAGTCAGATTATAAAGAGAGATTGTATTGGGTGGAATGAACAAAGGGAAAGAGGAAACAAAACCAAACAAGAAAAAGACAGAGAACAGGTAGATTGCTTCAATCTGCATTCAAACTCAGTTTTTTCTAGTTCTTTCTCTGGATGTAGTCATGATAGAACTCTCTCCATCATGAGTCTTTTGGGGTTGACTTATAACCATGCATTGCTGAGAAGAGTCCAGTCTATCAAAGTTGGTCATCAAACATATGTTGTGTCTGTAATTGTGTACAAATTTCTTCTGGTTCTGCTCTTCTCAGCATCAGTTTGTATAAGCTCCTCCAGGTTAATATGAAATCCATCTGCTCCTCTTTTCTTATAGCACAATAACATTCCATTACATTCAAATACCACAACTTGTTTAGCCATCCTCAAATTCATGGGCATCCCCTTAATTTCCAATTCTTTGCTACCACAAAAAGAACTGCTACAAATATTTTTGTACATATGGGTCTTCCTCCCACTTCTGTGATCTCTGGGATACAACCCTAGAAGTGGTATATCTGGGTCAAAGGGTTTGAAATTATTTATAGCCCTTTGGGCATAGTTCCAGATTGCTCTCCAGAATGGCTGAATCAATTCACAACTTCATCAACAATGCATTAGTGTTCCAATTTGTCCACATCCTCTCCAGCATTGGTCATTTTCCTGTTTTGTCATCTTAACCAATCTAATTGGTGAGATGTGGTACCTCAGAGTTGTTTTGATGTGCATTTCTCTAATCAATTGTGATTTAGAGCATTTCTTCATATGCTTAAAGATATCTTTAATTTCTTCCTCTGAAAACTGCCTGTTCATATCCTTTGACTATTTATCAATTGGAGAATGACTTGTAGTCTTATAGATTTGACTCAATTCTCTGTATATTTTAGAAATGAGTCCTTTATCAGAGACATAGGTTGTAAAAATTCTTTCCCAATTTCCCACCTCCCTCTTAATCTTGTTTATATTGACTTTGTTTGTACAGAAGATTTTCAATTTCATGTAATCAAAATTATCCATTTTGCATTTTAGAATTCTTTCTAATTCTTGTTTGGTCATAAAGACTTCCCCACTCCAGAAATCTGACAGGTAAACCATTCCTCATTTTCCCAGATTGTTTACAGTATTAGCCTTTACACCTAGATCATGCACCCATTTAGACTTGATTTTGGTATATGGTGTTAGATAATGGTCTCAGTTTCTGCCATGCTATATTCTAGTTTTCTCAGCAGTTTTTGTCAAATAGAGAGTTCTTATCTCCAAAACTGGGGACTTTGGGTTTATCAAACAGTAGATTACTATAATCATTGACTGCTGAGTCTTGTGTTCCCAGTCTATTCCATTGATCCACTGCTCTATTCCTCAGCCAGTACCAAGTAGTTTTGATGACTACTGCTTTATAATACAGATTAAAATCTGGTATAGTTAGGCCACCTTCCTTAGCATTTCTTTTCATTAATTTCCTTGATATTCTAGATCTTTTGTTCTTCCAAATGAATTTTGTTACTTTTTTTCTAGTTCTATAAAATATTTTTGGTAAATTGATTGGTATGACACTAAATATGTAATTTAATTTAGGTAAAATTGTCATTTTTATTATATTAGCTTGACCCAGCCACGAGCAATTAATATTTTTCCAATTAGTCAGACTTGATTTTATTTGTGTGAGAAGTGTTTTGTAGTTGTGATCATATAGGTTCTGGGTTTGTTTTGGCAGGTAGATTCCAAAATATTTTATAATGTCTACAGTGACTTTAAATGGGATTTCTCTTTCTATCTCTTGCTGTTGAGTTTTATTAGAGGCATACAGGAATGCCAAGGATTTATGTGGGTTTATTTTATATCCCGCAACTTTGCCAAATTTATTTATTGTCTCAAGTAGTTTTCTTACTTAATTCTCTAGGATTCTCTAAGTATATCATCATATCATCTGCAAAGAGTCATAGCTTGGTCTCTTCTTTGCCTAATTTGATTCCTTTGATTTCTTTTTCTTCTCTAATTGCTATTGCTAACATTTCTAGTACCAGATTGAATAAGAGGGGTGATAGTGGACACCCTTGTTTTACCCCTGATCTTATTGGAAATGCTTCTAGCTTATCCCCATTACATATAATACTTGCTGATGGCTTTAAAAAGATGCCACCTATTATTTTAAGAAAGACTCCATTTATTCCTATACTTTCTAGTGTTTTTATTTTTTAATTTTTTTACTTTACTTTTTAAAATTAATTTATTAGTTTAGTTTCAGTTAACAAGATTCAATTCCATAGTTCCTTGATTTTCAAATTTCCTTTACTTCCCTCCTCCCTCCCCCCATGACAGCATATAGTCCAGTATAGGATCTGCAAATACATTCATATTAGACAGTCCAATTAAAAAGGCGTATTATACTAGGTGGGATGAAAGATGGTAAAGAAGAAATAAAACCAAACAATGAAAAGAAAAAAATTAGTTTGCTTCCATCAGGATTCAAGCACAGTTCTTTCTAGTTATATCTCTGGATGTCGCATTTCTCTTTTTCGTGAAACTTTCGGGATTGACTTATATCACTGCATTGCTGAAAAGAGACCAGTCTGTCATAGATGGCCATCACACATATGAAGTGTCTGTGATTGTATACAAATTTCTTTTGATTCTACTCTTCTGGCTCAGCATCAGTCTGTATAAGCCTCTCCAGGTAAATATGAAATCCGTCTCCTCCTCATTTCTTATAGCACTATAATATTCCATTACATTCATATACTACAACTTGTTTAGCCATTCCCCAATTGATGGGTACCCCTTCAGTTTCCAATTCTTTGCAACCATGAAAAGAGCTGCTATAAATATTTTGGTACATTTGGGTCTTCCTCCCTTTTCTATGATCTCTTTGGGATATAGCCATAGAAGTGGTATTGCTGGGTCAAAGGGTATGAAATTATTTATAGTCCTTTGGGCATAATTCCAGATTGCTCTCCAGAATGGTTGGATAAGTTCACAATTCCACCAGCAATGCATTAGTGTTCTAATTTGTCCACATCCTCTCCAGGATTTGTCACTTTCTTGTTTTGTCATCTTAGCCAATCTGACTGGAGAGATGTGGTATCTCAGAGTTGTTTTGATTTGCATTTCTCTGATCAGTAGTGATTTAGAGCATTTCTTCATATGCTTATAGATATCTTTAATTTCTTTCTCTGAAAACTGCCTGTTCATATCCTTTGACCATTTATCAATTGGGGAATGACTTGTATTCATATAGATTTGACTCAATTCTCTATAAATTTTAGAAATGAGTCCTTTATCAGAGACATAGGTTGTAAAATTCTTTCCCAATTTCCCACCTCCCTCTTGATCTTGGTTACATTGGCTTTGTTTGTACAGAAGCTTTTCAATTTAATGTAATCAAAATTATCCATTTTGCATTTTATAATGCTCTGTAATTCTTGTTTGGTCCTAAAGTCTTCCCCTCTCCACAAATCTGTCAGGTAAACTATTCTTGCTTTCCCAGATTGCTTACAGTATCATCCTTTACACCTAGATCATGCACCCATTTAGACTTGATTTTGGTATATGGTGTTAGATAATGATCTATGCCCAGTTTCTGCCATACTGTATTCCAGTTTTCCCAGCAGTTTTTGTCAAATAGTGCATTCTTTTCCCCAAAACTGGGGTCCTTGGGTTTATCAAACAATAGATTACCATATTCATTAACTGCTGGGTCTCCTGAACCCAATCTATTCCATTGATCCACTACTCTACACCTCTGCCAGTACCAAGCAGTTTTGATGACTGCTGCTGTATAATATAGATTAATATCTGACATAGCTAGTCCACCTTCCCTAGAAGCATTTCTTTTCATTAATTCCCTTGATATTCTAGACCATTTGTTTTTCCAAATAATTTTGTTATTATTTTGTCTAACTCCAAAAAGTAGTTTTTTGGTAAATTGATTGGTATGGCACTAAATATATGGTTTAGTTTGGGTAAAATTGTCACTTTTATTATATTAGCTTGACCCAGCCACGAGCAATTGATATTTTTCCAATTATTTAGATCTGACTTTATTTGTGTGAGAAGTGTTTTGTAGTTGTGGTCACATAGATTCTGGGTTTGTTTTGGCAAGTAGATTCCCAAATATTCTATAATGTCTACTGTGACTTTAAATGGGATTTCTCTTTCTGTCTCTTGCTGTTGAGTTTCATTAGAGATATACAGGAATGCGGAGGATTTATGTGGGTTTATTTTATATCCTGCAACTTTGCCAAATTTATTTATTGTCTCAAGTAGTTTTTTACTTGATTCTCTAGGATTCTCTAAGTATATCATCACATCATATGCAAAGAGTGATAGCTTGGTCACTTTGCCTAATTTGATTCCTTTGATTTCTTTTTATTCTCTAATTGTTACTGCTAATGTTTCTAGTACCAGATTGAATAAGAGGGGTGATAGTGGACATCCTTGTTTCACTACTGATCTTATTGGTAAAGCTTCTAGTTTATCCCCATTGCATATAATACTTGCTGATGGTTTTAAATAGATGCTATCAACTATTTTAAGGAAGACTCCATTTATTCCTATACTTTCTAGTGGTTTTTTTTTTTTTTTTTGCTTTTTGGAGGGCAATTAGGGTTAAGGTCACACAGCTAGGTTTTTGTTTGTGTGTGCATTAAGTGTCTGAGGCCGGATCTGAATTCAGGTCCTTCTGACTCCGGGGCCGGCGCTCTACTCACTGTGCCATCTAGCCACCCCCGTTTCTAGTGTTTTTAATAGGAATGGATTTTGTACTTTGTCAAAAGCCTTTTCTTCATCTATTGAGATAATCATGTGGTTTCTGCTACTTTTATTGTTGATGTGATCAATTACACTGATGTTTTTCCTGATATTAAACCATCCTTGCATTCCTGGGATAAATCCTATCTTATCAAAGTGTATTATTCTTGTGATAAGTTGCTGTAGTCTTTTTGCTAATATTTTATTTAAAATTTTTGCATCTATATTCATGAGGGAAAATGGTCTATAGTTTTCTTTCTCCATTGTATCTCTTCTGAGATACTTACTGATTTAGGTATCAGTACCATATTTGTGTCATAAAATGAATTTGGTAGGACTTCAGTAATTTTTCCCAAATAGTTTGTAGAGTATTAGAATCAATTCTTCTTTACATGTTTGATAGAATTCACTAGTAAATCCATCTGGCCTTGGGGAATTTTTCCTAGGAAGTTCACTGATGGCTTGATAATTTACTTCCTTTTCCATTAATCTGGGCAACTTATATTTTTGTAAATATTCATCCATTCCATGAAGATCATCAAATTTATGTGCATACAATTTGGCAAAATAATTATTAATTATTGTTTTAATTTCCTCTTCACTGGAGGTAGATTCACCCTTTTCATTTTTGATACTCATAATTTGGTTTTCTTTCTTTTTTTTCATATTGACTCATGGTCTATTAATTTTATTTTTTTTTCATAAAACCAACTCTTAGTCTTATTTAGTAATTTAATAGTTTTCTTAATTTCAATTAATTCAATTAATTTCTCCTTTGGTTTTCATTATTTCTAATTTAGTATTTAATTGGAGATTTTCAATTTGTTCTTTTTTCTAGCTTTTGCAATTGCATTCCCAATTCAGTTACCTCCCTTTTCTCTAATTTATTCATGTAAGCACTCAGGGATATAAAACTTCCCCTAAGAACTGCCTTTGCTGCATCCCATAAATTTTGGTATATTGTCTAATTATTGTCATTCTCTCTCTCTCTCTCTCTCTCTCTCTCTCTGCTTTTTTGTAGGGCAATTGGGATTAAGTGACTTGCCCAAAGTCACACAGCTAGTAAGTGTCTTAAGTGTCTGAGGCCGGATTTGAACTCAGATCCTCTTGACTTCAGGGCCGGTGCTCTATTCACTGCACCACCTAGCCACCCCATATTGTCATCCTCTTGAATGAAGTTACTGATTATTTCTGTAATTTCTTGTTTGACCCACTCTTTCTTTAGGATTAAATTGTTTAGTTTCCAATTAATCTTTAGTCTGTCTTTCCATGGCCCTTTATTGCATATGATTTTTATTGCATCATGGTCTGAGGATGATGCATTTAATATTTCTGCCTTTCTGCACTGAATTGTGAGGTTTTTATGCCCTAGTACATGGTTGATTTTTGTGTATGTGCCATGTATTGCTGAGAAGAAGGTGTATTCCTTTTTAACACCATTCAGTTTTCTCCAGAGATCTATCATATCTAGCCTCTCTAAAATTCTATTCACCTCTTTAACATCTTTCTTGTTTATTTTGAGATTTACCAAGTTCAGAGAGGGGGAGATTAAGGTCCCCCACTTGTTTAGTTTTGCTATTTCTTTCTTTCTTTCTCTAATTCCCTTACCTTCTCCTCTAGGAATTTGGATGCTATACCATTTGGTGCATATATGTTAAGTAATGTTATTGCTTCATTCTTGATGGTGCCTTTTAGCAGCATATAGTTTCCTTCCTTAACTCTTTTAATTAGATCTAGTTTTGCTTTTGCTTTATCTGATATAAGGATTGCTTTTTTGCCCTTTAGCTGAAGCATAATAAATTCTACTCCAGCCTTTTACCTTTATCCTGTGCATATGCCCTTGTTTCACATGTGTTTCTTGTAGACAGCATATTGTAGGATTTATGGTTTTTAATCCATTCTGCTATCTGCTTCTGTTTCATGGGAGAGTTCATCCCATTCATCTTCACAGTAATGATTACTATCTGTCTCTTTTCCTTCATCCTATTCCCTCCCCTGTTTATGTTTTTGTTTCTTCCTCCTCACTTCCCCTACTTAAGGGTTTTACTTTTGACCACTTCCTCCCTCAGTATTCTCTCCCTGTGACCCCCCCCTTCTTTACCTACCCTTTCCCCTTACTACTATTTCCCTCCCTTCTAACCCCCCTCCCCCTTACCCTTCCTACTGCCTATAGGGCATAATGGATTTTTATACTTATTAGAGTATGTTATTCCCTCTTTGACCCCAAACCAATGAGAGTAAATTTCATACAGTGCTACTCTCCCTCCCTCCTTTCCCTCTAATATAATGAATTTTTGTGTCTTTTCATGTTAGAATCTTAAATGTAATTGACTTTGTTGATCCCTCTTTGAACCAGAACCAATGAGAATAATGTTCAAATGATGTTCATCTCCCTCTCTCCTTCCCCTCTACTATAGTATGACTTTATTACTCATCATATGGCATAATTTACCTTTTTCTGCCTCATTTTTTTCCTTTTGTCCCATTACCATTCCTTTGAACCCCTTAATAAGATTGTTTTATTTTAATAATCAGATTAGTTCTTTTATACCCACACCCTCTATCTATGTATATCCCTTTTAAAGTTCATGATAATCATATAAATTTCAATATTGACAGGTATCAGCTTCTCACATGGGGATGTAAACATTTTATTCTTATTGCATCCCAAGTTATGTGCATGTGTGCATGAGTGTGCATGTGTGCATGTGTGTGTGTGTGTGTGTGTGTGTGCGTGTGTGCGTGTGTGTGTGACTGTGTGTGTTTTCCTTATTTACCATTTTATGTCTTTCTTGAGTCTTGTAATTGAAGATCAGGTTTTCCATTGAGCTCTGGCTTTTTCATCAGGAGTCTGGAAGTCCCTTATTTCATTAAATAACCATCTCCTTGCCTGAAAGATTATGCTCAGTTTTGCCAGGTAGTTGATCCTTGGTTGCAGTCCTAGCTCTTTTGCCTTTTGAAACATCAAATTTTACTCCCTCCAATCTTTAAATGTAGAAGCTGCTAGGTCCTGTGTGATCCTGACTGTAGTTCTATGATACTTGAATTGTTTCTTTTTTGCTGCTTGCAGTATTTTCTCCTTAACCCTGTAATTCTGGAATTTGGCTACTATACTTCTTGGAGTTTTCAATTTGGGATCTCTTTCAGAAGGAGTGCTGTGAATTCTTTCGATAACTATTTTACTTTCTGATTCTAGGACTTCAGGAGTTTTCTTTGACAGTCTCCTGGAGGATGTTGTCCAGGCTGCTTTTTTCACCATGGCTTTCTGGTAGACCAACAATTATTAGGTTATCTCTCCTGGATCTGGTCTCCAAGTCAGTTTTTTTTTTCTTTTTGGAGGGCAATTTGTGGTTAAGTAACTTGCCCAAGGTCACACGGCTAGGTTATTGTTTGTGTGTGTTAAGTGTCTGAGGCCGGATCTGAACTCAGGTCCTTCTGACTCCAGGGCCAGCACTCTACTCACTGCGCCACCTAGCCACCCCTGTCAGTTGTTTTTCCAATGAGATATTTTACACTTCCTTCTAATTTTTCAGTCTTCATGTTTTGCTTGATTGACTGTTGGTGCATCATAGAGTTCTGAGTTTAGACTTTACTGATTCTAATTTTTAGTGAATTATTTTCCTTGGTTAGTTTTTGAAGGTCCCTTTTTAGGGAGGTATTTTCTCCAGTTAGGTCACAAACTTTACTTTTTAAGGATTTGTTTTCTTCAGTGAGACTTCTTTCCAATTTGGTCACTGTAGTTTTAAATTTATCTTCTACCTCTCTAATTTGGGTTTTAAAATCTTTCTTGAGCTCTTCCAAGAATGCTTTTTGGGCTTGAGACCAGTTCATATTTCCTTTTGTGGTCTCAGGTGTAAGTACAGAGTCCATGTTGTCCTCTGTATTTGGTTGTTCTTGATCACTATAATAAGCTCTGATCGATTTTCTTGCCTTCTCCTCCTTCTCAGCTTCCTTTCTTCCCATTGTAATCTCCTATTTCCTAATTTCTCAGGCTAGGAGCTAAGAACCTGGTTGTTGACTTTGTGTGGTGTAGCCTCTGAGTGTCTAGACTGAGGCCAAGGCCAGGATTCTCAGTGTTTCCCCTGAGTTACCCTGAGACTCACAGAGTAACTGCTGGGGGAGGGGTGGTCTGTTCTCTTCAGATTTCTGCCTCTATGCCCCTGGGCTACAGCTCAGGCAGGTTCAGCATGTGATGTCTTCAGATTCCCCTGATAGTGCTATGGTCCACCTGGGCTTCTGTTGTTAGTGCTTACTGGCTCCAACCCCTGGGCTTTGGGAGCTTTTGCTGGTCAGGTGAGGTGGGGCTTGTTGGGACCCCTCCCACCCTTCTCTTTAGACTCCTTACTGCCTCAGTTACACCCTTTCTCTGTGACTCCTAAGCCTAAGGATATTTCTGCTATTTCAGGATTTTACTCTGGATGGCACATTTATCTCTGGGAGGGGGGAGGGAGGGGGAATCAGGGCAGCCAGAGTTTACTTTGCCATCCTGGCCCCTGGAAAGTCAGGCAAGTGATTTTTAAATTTGCAAGCTGGGGGTTGATAGCCCCAGGAGAAGCTGCTGTCTCTGCAGCAGGCCCTGAGCTTTCTTTTACCCAGCTCTGATGGATCCTCCCATCCCCTGGTGAGACAGCTGTGAATCGCCCTTGGGGTGGGTGAGTTCACCTGCTGGGGCTCCTTCCCTCTCTGCTGTAGTTTGCTCTCTAGTCTGAGCTGCTGCAGCCCTTATGTGCTCTGTGCTCCCCCTGCTCAACCCACAGTGGGCATTTTCCTGGGCTGGATTCTTCCACACTGTCTCCCAGTGTATTCTGACACTCCCAAATCCATATAGATTCACTTTTTAAAGTTTAGTGATGGGATTCACAGAGGAGCTTAGAAAAGTTACTGCTTCTGTTCTACCATCTTGGCTCCATGCCTCCTTGAAGACCTATTAAGATAGCCCATTCCACTTTACTTTAATCAGCTTTAATTGTTACCACATTTTAAAAATGACATCAATCTTAAATTTGCCTGTTAACAATATCCATTATTAGACTGTGGGATCCTTGTCATCAGGGATATATATATATATGCATATGCATATGTGTATTTGTATTTGTGTCTATACACACACATATATGTTTGCCTTTCTTTGTATTCCTTGTACTTAGAATAGTGTCTGGAAGATAGTAGGTCTTTAATACATGCTTGATGACTTCTATCCATTACTGCCAGTTCTCTCTGGGCCAGGTATAATGAATCAAATTTTGCTTTTCCATGAAATGCCTTCAAATACTTAAAGACAGCTATCATGTCCAAAATGAGTTTTCTCTTTTCTAGGCTAAATAATCCCCAGTTCCTTTAACTGATCACCACCAACATGATTCTGAGACTTACACACACACACACACACACACACACACACACACACACACACACATGCACGCACGCATGCACACACGCACAAAATTACAGTACCTGGTTGTTTTGCTCCAAACACCCCAAGTCATGGGTTCAAAACTGTTTTGTGTATGTCTTGGACCCTTTTATCAGTCTGGTGAAACCTCTGAACCCCTTATTAGAATAATAGTTTGATGTGAATAAATAAAAGACAGGATTACAAAGAAAACCAATTATATATAAATATATTATATATAAACATAGTTAATATGTATATACATACATATTTCTCTGTTTCTGTGTGTCTCTGTCTCCATATAATTTATATACGTATAAAAACATATCTCAACAAGCTCATGAACCTCAAACTAAGAACCCCTGATATAAAACTTATCAATGTTTTTCATCAATGAGGTACCTAGAAAGGAATAAAATACTTGAGCTCTGAGCAAGGCCCTGCACAGTTGGCCGCCATATCTCTTTTAATGTAGCCATTAGTTTATATTTGGCTGCTCTCTCACACTCTTGACTAATCTTGACACCCACAAAAATTCCTAGATTTTTTTTCATGTGTAGTGCTGTCTAGCCATGTCTCCCCATGCTAAAGGCACATCATCATCAGTGTTCATGGGTTTAATTACCATCTCCATGCAGATGATTTCCAGATCTACATAATCGACCTTTATCTTTCTCCTTAGTCACTTATTTCTAACCCTCTAACTGATATTTCAAATTGGATGTCCTTGGGGGCTAACCAAACTGTCCATGTCCAAAACGGAAGTCATCTTTTCCTTTCAAGCCTCTCTTCTGACCTTCTTTGCTTCTGTTCAGAATACCATAATTCTTCTAGTCATATAGTTTCACAGCCTTTTCACTATCCTTCTCATTTAGTGCCTCATTCTCCTTTATCTCACATACCAGTGGTTAATTCTTGTCATTATTATATTTCTTGCATCCACCTCTTTCTTCCTACACCCACAACTCCAACCCTGGTTGCAGTCCTCATTTGGCTTCTTGCCTAGACTATTGTAATAATCTACTAATTGAGGCCTACCTCCACTCCAGTCTATCCCTCTGTTAAAGTCCAGATCTGACTATGGAATTCTCCTACTCAAAAAACTCAAATGTTCTCTGTCTCCTCTAGGATCAACTATAGTTCCTTTGTTTATCATTTAATGTTTTGGTCCTTACCTATTTTTCTAGCTTTATCCAGTAAATCAGTCAGCAAGCGTTTATGAAATATCTATATATTCCAGGCATTGAAGGAAGCAAACATTTATTAAGTGCTAGGAATTGTGCTAAGCACTTTACAGGTATCTTACTTGATCCCCACAATAATGCTGGGAGGTGGGTAGAGTGTTATCCTAATTTTACAGTTAAGGAAACTGACGTAGAGCTTTCCCAGTCCATTGGACTTGCCAAGGGCCACACAGGTAGGAAGTGCCTAAGACTTTTTTTTTTTTTTTTGCCATTTGGAGGGCATTTGGGGTTAAGTAACTTGCCCAAGGTCACATGGCTAGGTTATTTATTTGTGTGTGCGTTAAGTGTCTAAGGCCAGATCCGAACCGAGGTCCTTCTGACTCCAGGGCCGACGCTCTACTCACTGCGCCACCTAGCCGCCCCTAAGACTTTTTTTTTTTTAAACAAATACTTTATTAACTTCTGTTTTACATCATTCATTTCCGCCAGATTTTGAGTTACAATCATTTTCCCCCCATTATTCCCCTACCCAACCTCCCAGAATAGCAGTCCCACAAGATATCGCTTCCTCCAATCTGCTCTCTCCCATACCTTCTCCCATACCCCCATCGACTTTTCCATTAGAGGAAGATGAATCTTTGTGTCCCAATGCCTGCACATCTTATCTCCCAATTATAGGCAAAAGAGTATTAATAATAGTATTTATATATATATTTGAAACATTTAATGTTACGACCTTGAATTTCAGATCCATTTCCTTCCTCCCTTGTCACCCATTCCTTCTTGGGATATAAGTAATTCAGTATATGTTGTACATGTCTAGCTATGCAAAACATTATCATAGTAGATATATTGTACAAGGCTGCTTATAATTCCCTCCCACTCATCCCACCCCCCACCTGGTCCATTCCCTACATGATCCTGTCCCTCTTCTATAGTGGGTACTTCCAACCTCCCCTCACCCCAAGGATGCCCTCCCATCCATCATCCCTCCTCTCATCCCCCTTCCCCCTATCCTGCTGCAGGTTGAGATATCCCATTTAGTATGTATGTCATTTTCTCCCTGAACCAAATTCAATGTGAATGTGGTTTTGCCTTTTTAGCCTTCCTTATTCTCCCCCTCCTTTGCAACCACTTCCCCTTGCTTCTTCTACATGGGATAGTTTACCCTACCCTGTCTCTCCCCATCTCCTCTTGCCACTTTCCTCTCTCACCTCATAATTTCATCCCTTGAGTACTCTCCCTTCCCAACAAATTCAACCTATGCCCTCTATCCATATATAACTGTAACCATATACACACACATTCACATATGTATTCATATGACCACACCCCCTTCTTCCATTATTTTCATAGTGAGAAAGATATCATCAGTCACAGATATTGCTTTTCCATATAGGAATGTAAATAGTTCAACTTTGATAAGTTCCTTTTGATTTCTTTTCCCTGATTACCTTCTCAGGCATCTCTTACTTCTTGTGTCTGGATGTCAAATTTTCTATTCAATTCTGGTTTTTTCCTCAAGAATGCTTGAAAGTCCTCTATTCCACTGAATGACCATATTTTCCCCTGAAACAAAATACTCAGTTTTGCTGGGTAGGTGACCCTTGGGTTCATTCCCAGTTCTTTTGCCCTCTGGAATATCATATTCCATGCCCTTCGATCCCTCAGTGTAGAAGCTGCCAGGTCCTGGGCTATTCTGATTGTGTTTCCACAATATTGAAATTGTTTCTTCCTGGCTGCTTGTAGTATTTTCTCCTTGATCTGGGGATTCTGGAACCTGGCTATAATATTCCTGGGAGTTTTCTTTTTGGGATCTTTTTCAGGAGGTGATCGGTGGATTCTTTCAACCTCTATTTTGCCCTCTGGATCTAAAACATCAGGGCAGTTTTCCTTGAGAATTTCTTGAAGGGTGATTTCTAGGTTCTTTCCTTGATCATGGCTTTCAGGTAGTCCAATAATTTTTAAATTGTCTCTCCTGGATCTATTCTCCAGGTCAGTGGTTTTTCCCATGAGATATTTCACATTGCCTTCTAATCTTTCGTTTGTTTGGATCTGCTTAACAGCATCTTGATTTCTCATAAAGTCACTAGCTTCCATTTGCTCCAGTCTAACTCTGAAGGAATGAATCTCCTCAGTGAACTTTTGAGATTCTTTTTCCATCTGGCAAATTCGACTTTTTAAGGCATTCTTCTCCTCATTGCCCTTTTGGGCCTCCTTTGCCATTTGAGCTAGTCTATTTTTTAAGGTGTTGTTTTCCTCAGTCAGGCTGTTGACCCTCATTTCATACTTTTCCTGCATCCTTCTCATTTCTCTTTCCAATTTTTCCTCCACTTCTCTTATTTGATTTTTAAAGTCCTTCTTAAGGTCCTCTATGGCCTGCAACCCGCTCATGTTTTCCCCTGGGGCTTTTGGAGCAGGACTTCTGACCTCACAGTCCTTTTCCTGCTCTATGCCCCCAAAATAGGAGTCTAGGGTTGCATTTTTCTGTTTCCTTTGCCTTGGCATGTTGACACTTAATTGCTTGACTTTTGGGCTTGTTGCCACACTATGGCTTTAAGGCCAGATAGAGGAATTTTCGTCCCGAACGTGTGGGGGGCAACTTCCGTTTCTGGCAAGCTGTAAACCCACCCACAACTTCCACCCTAGATCACAATCCAGATCCAGGGAGGTTAAAGCAAGAGCGATTACCCCCCAAGACTGATCGCTGGATCTCCCCACGATTTGTAGGCTGGGAGCCGGAAATGCCTCTGAAAACTACAAAATGGCGTGTGTCCTCAGTGGCTTCTAGCCCCCAGGGGAGGGAGCTGACGCATTCCCCAAATACAGGTCCCAAAGTCCATAGGACACTAACCTCTTACTTTGTCCTAGGCAAGTCTATGTTGATAATTCTGGAATCTCCACAGTTCCTGGTGTTCTGGGGTTCCTCCAGCCGGCTGCTGGCCCTGCCGCCCTGGGGCTAAAACCTCAGCTCACATGGACCTGGGCTCGGCTCGGCTCCTGCGCTCTGCGCGCTGCCGGCTCCCAGACCACTGCGCTGGTCCTTCCTGCAGGGTGCTGGGCTGTCCTCAGCGGGAGGTTAGCTTCTCTGTGTCGTTCTGTGGGTGCTGGGGCTCCAGAAGTTTTTCAGAGTCTTTTTTTACATAGTTTGTGGAGAATCTGGGGGCAGAGAGGCTTGGATGAGCTGTTTCTACTCTGCCATCTTGGCTCCGCCCCCCCCAAGACTTATTTTTAACTTGGCTGTTTCTGATTCCAGATCTAGTGCTGAGCCACCTAGGAGTTTCTAAAATACAAACTCAAAAGTGAAACAATTCCTCTTTCTGCCATCTGTGGTCCAGGGAAATTGGCCTTCTTGCTAATCTTTATAAGACAACCCATTCTCTTATCTCTGATCCATTCACACTGGCCTCTTTCCCATCACATGAACAGGACTCTCAGCTCTGGATATTTTCTCTGACTGTTTCCTGTGTCTAAAATGTTCTCCTTCCTCACTGCTGCCTACTAACTTCCCTGGCTTCATTTAAGTCCCAATTAAAATCCTACCTTTTACAAGAAGACTTCCCCAAGCCCTTTAGTGCCTTCCCTCTTTTAATTGCTTCCTATTTATCTTGTACATAGTTCGTTACATATTTGGCTATTTGTTGTCTCCCCCATTGAATGTGAGCTCCTTGGGGACAATGACTGTCTTTTGCTTCTTTTTATATCCTGAGTGTTTAGCCCAGTTTCTGTGCATAAGAGGTGCTTAAAAAATACTTATTGACTGACTGTGCCATTGCATGATTGTTCTCCCTGGTCTGAAGTGGATTCCCTCCTCATTTCTGCCTTCTAGAATCCTTTATTTCCCTCAAAATTAAGCCCAATCACCACCTTCTATGTGAAGTCTTTCCTGTCACCCCCAAATGGAAGTATATTCTCTCTCTCTCTCTCTCTCTCTCTCTCTCTCTCTCTCTCTCTCTCTCTCTATCTCTCTCTCTCTTTTTCTCTCTCTCTCCCTCTCTCTTCCACCCTCTCTCATACACACACACACACACACACACACACACACACACACACACACACTTCAATTCCCTTTTTCTTTGAGAAGAAGCACTTCAACCTAGAATTGTAAAATTTAGAGCCAGAGATGACTTAAGAGATCTAATATAACCTCCTAATTTGGAAGATGAAGAAACTGAGGCCAAGGAAAGTGAAATAATTTGTTCTTGGAGATGGTATGTATCAGAGCCAATATCAAACACAGTTGTATTGATTCTATCCATTTGGTTTTATTCCATTGTAGCAGCAAGCACCCTAGCATCCCCAGGATGGCTGCCAACATAGGTTCTTAGATCTGCTTTTCTAAAGGAAAGCAACTTGAAATGGGTTAACAATCTTGCTTTAATCAAACATATGTCATTTACCTAGTTCAGGGGGAAAAGGTCAGCACCCTGAACTTCAGAGAATACAAACAAGTTACAAGCAGACAACAAATACAGACAAACATCAGCAGACAGTCTTCCAACTGTCTGACCATTATATCCATACCTAGTCAGTTACCAGAGAGGGAAGCACCAACACATGGGTTTTCAAAGCCAGGGGGCTCAACAGCTGCCCAGAGTCTTATCTGGTCAAATCATATAAACTCTTCTCAAAGTGAGCCCGAAAACAAAACCTCACATCAGGGTATATGTAGCCTTCTCCTGGCTCAGAGAATGTCACAACCCTCTTTATCCATGCCCAATCACAAAGTATCAAGGTATGGGCGTTCCTGGAAAACAAGCCTCCCACCACAAGCTCCATGTGACATTCAGCCTATTAGGGGGCAGAGTACATTTTCAAATCTGGGAAGGTTCTCAGAGTCACTTAAGGCTATCAAAGGGCCTAGGGACAGGGAAGATCTTAAATTCCTATTCCCATAACATCCATATATCCATTTACTGATGCATCATGAGTTGCTGTAATTAAAGTGAAAAAAATCTCCAATCTTACCTTCTGGCAATGAGACTCTCCCAACTGATCCTTGGATGAAATATGTGCAGTCCATTAATGGGCCCCATTCCTGAAGCATTCCCAGGCCATTGGAATCTAGCATAACTTGTCCTCTGCTGGCATAGCTTTTCAGGAGCGTAGTTGCCTGCATTCCATGAAGAATCCCCAGGGAAGATGCCTTTAGACTTAGAGTTAAGATTAGCCCTTCAGATATTTTTGTTAATAGTATTTTATTTTTTACAGTTACATGTAAAGACAATTTTCAACCTTCATTTTTAAAATAAGATTTTGGGGTCCAAGTTTTTCTCTTCCCTCCCTTCCCCATCCCCAAGATGGCAGGCAATCCCCTCAGATATTTTTAAAAGACATCTATGTCTTTTTTTTTCTTTGTGGAGGGCAATTGGGGCTAAGTGACTTGCCCAAGGTCACAGAGCTATTTTTTTGTGTTAAGTGTCTGAGGCCAGATCTGAACCCAGGTCCTCCTGACTCCAGGGCTGGTGCTCTATTCACTGTGCCATGTAGCCACCCCCTACAATGTCTTTCTTTAAGTCTCCTTTTTTCTAGGCTAAAGTATCTACTACTCTTGGCCAATTCACATGAGATGGTTAACAGACACCTCCTTGGCCTAGTTAATAGGCTTATGTGAATATCCTTTGTTCATGTTTCTCTTAAACATTCCTCCCTTTTAAAAGAAGAAATTGCCTTCTCTTTCTTCCAAATAAAGATAATTTGCCATTTAGCTTTGTTAAATGATCTTCTCCATGGAGTGGCCTCATTTTAAACCAAGATCTTTCCTTACTGGTATACAAATAAATGACTGAAGAGGACTTCTAGTTAAGATGGCAAGGAGATGGGTTATTGAGAAACACACTTTTCTGACAAAAAGCCAAGGGAATACCTGAAAATGATCTCATAAAAGAAAGACAAAACTGAAAATAAACTGAAGTGAGCTCTTCTCTCTCAGACAGAACTATTCAATCAATCAATCAAGAAAGTTTATTATCAACTTTGTGTCAGGTACTGTGCTAGGTTCTAGGGATAGAAAAAGGGGCAAGAGATAATCTTTGCCCTCAAGGAGCTCAACAAACAAATGGATATAATAGGTTTCCAAAATAAATAAGAAATAATTAAGAGAGGGAAGGCACTAGAATTAAGAGAAGTTGGGGAAGGCTTCTCATAGAAGATGGGACTTCGTTGGGACTTGAAGGCAGGGAAGATAAGAGGCTGAGATGAGGAGGAAGAGCATTCCAAGCATGGGGGGCAGCCAGCGACAATGCCCAGATCCAAGAGGTGGAGCATTTTGTTCATGAAATAGCCCAGAGGCCAGTGTTACTGGATCAGAGTATGTGTTGTAGAGTGAGGTATAAGAAGACTGGAAAGGTAGAAGGGGACCAGGTTGTGAAGGGCTTTGAGTGCTAAGCAGAGGATTTTGTATTCAATCCTAGAGGCAATCGGGAGCCACTGGAGCCTGTTGAGAAGGGGTGGAGGTGACATGGTTAGACCTATGCTTTAGGGAAATCATTTTAGTTGCTGAATGAAGAATGGAATGGAGTGGGGAGAGACTAACAGCAGATATTACATTAGTCTAGGAATGAGGTGATGGGGGCCTACACTGGAGTGATGACAATGTCAAGAAAGAAGGGGCCTATGTGAGAGATACTACAAAGTTAAATTGACAGGCCTTGTCTATAGGTTCAATGTAGCAGGTAAGAGTGAGGAATCTATGATAACTCCTAGGTTATAAGACTGAGGGACTCATAGGATAGTGTGCTCTTTTTAATAATTGGGAAAATACACAGTGGGAAGATCTAGGGAGAAATATGACGCATTCCATTTTCAAATAAGAATGGCAGAAAAGATGAGTAGCCAAATCAGGGCAACCAGCACCAAGTCAAATAAACTTGCTATCTGGAAGAGACAAGAAGAACCAGGACAAAGAAATGCTCCTGCAAATAGACTTGAACTCAATCAGAGCTTTGAACAAGGAGATTACAAACCTGAATGACCTCTAGTAATTGAAGTTCTGAAGCCAGAACCTGGCCCAGATCTGTCCAAATTGAAACTAGGGACAGAACTAGCCTTTAATTGCTACTACAAAGAGATGCTTGCACAGCAGTGAATTCCTCAAAGCACTGGGAGATAGCTCCATGCACTGGCATCAGTACATGTTAGGGTTCTCTTCTGGAGGCTTGAGATCAATATTATCTCCACTATTCTACTGGAGTCCATCATGGCCACAGCAGAGGATAAGACCACCTCTTAATTGGAGTTAGTATAAGAAGATTAGAGAGACTACTCAAAGCTAGAACCCAGAGTGGACAACCAGGAGACCAAGAGAGAAGCCAACGATGGAGGCAGAGGGTGGGATATATAGGTGTTCAGAGGGAACAGAAGCAAAAAATGAGACTAAAAATATGACTAAATAGAAGAAAACACTGAACCCAATGGAGAAAAATGGTGAGTTAAAACAGAGTTAAACTTGAGTTAAGAGAAAACTAAGTGGTAAAGGAAGAAAAAAATGTAACTCTAGGACAATTATAATAGAACCTCAGAGAAAAAAATTAGCTGTCCACAAGGATTTATATGTGGCTTGAAGAAATGATGCAAAAGATTACAAAAGAAAATTATAAATGAGAGTTTTAGGAGAAAAAAATTAAGAAGAAAGTAAATAATCTAGAACATAAGATGAATAAACTTACCCAAACATTAGACTCCTTGAAAATAGGATGTTACAAAGGGAATTTAATAATTCCACGAGACAATAAAGTCAAAATAGCATAAAAAGTACAAAGTCAAAATAGCATAAAAGCAGAAAAAAATATGTTACCAACTATCAAAAACAACTGCACTGGAAAAGAAATTGAAGAAGGAAAATTCAAAGAATCACCAGGTTCCCTGGGAATCATGACTAAACAAAAGACATTGAAACCCTACTTCAAGAAACCATAAAAAATGTTTTCTAGAGCTATTAGATATGAATCACCTCTGGAATAAAATCCCCTAAGAATGTTACAGCCAAAAACAAGAGCTTCCAGGTCAGTGAAAAAACACCATCAGCTTCCAGAAAGAATTCAAGTAACAAATAAGCACAGTCTGGATCACACATGACTTTATGACAGCTACTATGAAACATAGTAAATCTTGCAATATGATTTTCCAAAAGGTCAAAGAGAGAGCAATACAACAAAGAATAGCTTATTCTAATAGACTAAGTATTACCATACCAGGAAACTAGACCTTTGATGGATGAGGGCTTTCAAGCATTTTTGATTTAAAAAATAAAAGAGATCTGAGTGGAAATTTTGAATTGCAAACATGGAGTCAAGAAAAACCAAGAAAGTCAATCACTTTTGGGCACTCAGAAGAAGCCAAACAATGACAAAGTACCTCTATTTTAATAGAATTTTTTTCAGAATCTTTATGTCTTTAAGGGTTACATACGGAGATTAAGACAAATATGGTTTGGGACTGACTTCTTTCTATTTTGTTAATTTTGGGAGAGGAAAGAAAAGACAGGTTGGAGGGAGGTGAATGAGCATTTATATTGCACCTACTATGTTCCAGGCACTGTGCTAACCCCTTTTAAAAATGTTATTTGATTTAATTCACACAACAATCCTGTGAGGTAGGTGCTGTTATTATCCTCATTTTACAGTTGAAGATACTGAGACAAACAAGAGGTTAATTGACTTGCCCAGAATCAAATCACTAGAGTTTCTGAGGCCAGAGTTGAACTTAAGATGGAGGAGAAACTTACTATTTGACATCAGTGGGGTATGAAAGAATAAAAGTATATAAACCCGGAGGAATGGATGGAGAATCTAATATAATAGTGTCACTCTTAACTGAGTAAGATAAAGGAGTGCTGAACTATACCTATAGAGTATTTGGCACAGAAATCCGTCAAATGACAGAGAAACAGGTAGGGACAGGGAAAAGAGGAAGAGGATGAGTGTAAGAACAAGGTAGGGCAGAATTAAGGATGAAATATTCAAGAGAAAAACAAATGTCAGCATCAGAATGTCATTCATAAAGGAAGAATTAAAAAAGAAGGAAAGGTGTCAGAATTACAGACTGGGATCTGGGTCTAGGGAGGAGATAAGGGGAAGAGGATTGAGAACAAACCATTTCCACCATTGATTGTGGATTCCGACCACATTTCCTCTCATTCACTATTTTCTTCTTTGTAAAGAAAGGGATGGGAAGAAAAGAGGCAAACATATAAGAGATTATGATGAAGAGAAATATAAAATTAACAGTCTTAATAGTGCATGTGAATCAAATGAACTCCACCATAGAGTGAATGGAGAGTAGCAGAATAAAGAACAGAAGCTTAGAAAATGCTCAGTTGAATCATAATTAAAGTTTTTCAAAAGTGAGGGTAGGTTCTAATTTGCATTGTTGAAGGGAATTCAGACACTGTAACACTGGAATCTTCTCTTTTATTATAAGACTCTTTCTAGAATAATTCCTCAATATAAACTTTCTTTTTGCAGCAATTGTAATTATAAGTAGTAATCTCTGGCTTAAAAAGAATTAGAAAAATTGGTAATAAAATTTAATGGCTTCTTACTATTAGTACTAAGACAGTCAGTCATCATAAAACTGAATTTAAAACTAAATTGCCATGGGGAAAAGGAAAGAAATCAGTGAGGTATTTAATGATAGCCTTTTAATACCCAGGATAAGATCATGATGACAGCTACCAACTTATTTTTATGATCTGGGAAATACATGAAAGATAATGTTTAATCATGTGTCACCTACTGTGATTTGTGAGACAAATATTTGTAAAATCCCTTTTGCTGCCCTTTTAGATTTCTTGTATATTTTTATAGGATCTGCTCCATTAGGTAACAACAGAAGGGCCTCTCTTTGCATTGGGGTGTGTGTGTTTTCTCCTCAGAAGTGAAATCAGCACGGGTATGAAGTATCTGATTCATTAGTCCTCAGAACTGATATCTTTTATTCCTCAAATGCTGATAGCACAAGGAGTCCCCATGAAGAGGAGAACTACTGCTCACATACTTGTCATTAAACTTATGCTTGGATACATCTTCTTTATTCAAATAGGACAGGACTGTGTTTTTGAGAGAACCTTTTGAAGTGACAGATTTTTTTTTCTGGTTGAGGTACTCAGGTTGCCAGTCTGTAATTTCTACATTTTTCTCTTTATTTTGTAGCTTTAATGAAATCATAACTCTGAGTAACTTGTGGTCTAAGATACAGTGTCTGGCACACAGTAGGTGCTTACTAGATGCGTTGATTTACTGACTGCCTGAGCTGGTCTCCAAAAGGTAACAAACTTCATTTTCATGCATTGCTAGGGTTCTGAGGAACGATTGACTTGATAGTCATGAAAAGCAGGAAATTAATTGATTCAGCTAGTGAAAGTAATGAGGTTTAATCAACTAACTTCATGTTGACAGTCCGACCCAAATCTTCCTTTTATCTTTGAGCCTCCATAATTCATTGTTGTGGTTTGATCTTTGTTCTTTGAAATCCATTATAAGCCCTTCCAAATCAGTCAAAATGTATTTAGTTGCTTTAAGGAAATGATTTTGTGTTGTCTAAAAAGAAGCTCCATGCCTGTTTTCTAGGTATGAAGTATTGCATATTTTATGAAAATATTTCGTATTTCTTCCATATGACTGTGAACTCAGAATGGAATGTTTCTCAGGTTCACATATTTGTCAGGTGCATTTGCTTGAATGTTATGCAAGTAAGGATCTTTATCTTTTTAATCTCCATATATAACAATGGCTAGCATTCATGAAGTACCTTAAAGTTTTGCAAAGCACTTTAAAAATATTTTTTTAATTTGAAACTCCTGACATCTTGGGAAGTAGGTTCACTTAGGATCCTTATTTTACAAATAAGGAAACTGAGGCACTGACTTACCTGGCATTTTCCATTGAACTTTTGATAGTCTCCATGAAGGAGACTAATTTGGATCAAAATGTATTTCATTTCTTTCTTCTTGAAACACCCCTGCCCCCAAAACAAACAAAGGAAACACGGAGTTTTTGGGGTTTTTTTTTCACATAGTTAAGAAGTGTCTGAGTTTGGTTTCAAACCAATCTTTCTAACTCCAGTCCCAATACTCTGTCAGACGCACCACCCAGCTACATGTATCCTTGTTAAATTGATGTTTTACATGAACCTTTTTGGTGTCATGTGTATATTTTCTCTAACAAGGGTGTGACCAGGGTCCTTATATCTTGCACTGGAGTACCTCACAGGGAGATGGGTGTGTGTCCTTTGCCTTTGAGGAGATGGGATGCATGCTCTGGCTTAACTCCAGAATTGCTGAAGGAATTGCTCTTTGAGTAAATTCATCAGAATATTCTCTCTTTGGTCCCTGTGACTTGGGCACCATGTCAAAGATGACTGATGATTGAACTAGGAAGAGCCACTTTTTTCAGCAAGAAATGAAGATCTCACCTCTCTTTCTCTTCCCTCTCCTTCAAGTGTCCTCTTTGTTGGGCCACCTCCTACTTTATTGCTCCTTTGTGCTTATGAAAGGAGACATTGGTTTTTTTTAATTTATTAGTTTAGTTTCAATTAACAAGATTTAATTACATAGTTCCTTGATTTTCAAATTTCCTTTACTTCCCTCCCCCCACTCCCCATGACATCACATAGTCCAGTATAGGATCTGCAAATACATTCATATTAGACAGTCCAATTACAAAGGCGTATTGTACTAGGTGGGATGGAAAATGATAAAGAAGAAATAAAACCAAACAATGAAAAGAAAAAGATCAATTAGTTTGCTTCCATCAGGATTCAGGCTCAGTTCTTTCTAGTTATATCTCTGGATGTTGCATTTTTCTCTTTCATGAGTCTTTCGGAATTGACTTATATCACTGCATTGCTGAAAAGAGACCAGTCTGTCATAGTTGGTCATCACACATATGATGTGTCTGTGATTGTATACAAATTTCTTCTGATTCTACTCTTCTCACTCAGCATCAGTTTGTATAAGCCTCTCCAGGTAAATATGAAATCAGTGTCCTCCTTGTTTCTTATAGCACAATAATATTCCATTACATTCATATACCACAACTTGTTTAGCCATTCCCCAATTGATGGGCACCCCTTTAATTTCCAATTCTTTGCAACCATGAAAAGAGCTGCTATAAATATTTTGGTACATTTGGGTCTTCCTCCCATTTCTATGATCTCTTTGGGATATAGCCATAGAAGTGGTATTGCTGGGTCAAAGGGTATGAAATTATTTATAGTCCTTTGGGCATAGTTCCAGATTGCTCTCCAGAATGGCTGGATGACTTCACAACTCCACCAGCAATGCATTAGTGTTCCAATTTGCCCACATCCTCTCCAGCATTTGTCACTTTCTTGTTTTGTCATCTTAGCCAATCTGACTGGAGAGATGTGGTATCTCAGAGTTGTTTTGATTTGCATAAATCAATAGTGATTTAGAGCATTTCTTCATATGCTTACAGATATCTTTAATTTCTTTCTCTGAAAACTGCCTGTTCATATCCTTTGACCATTTATCAATTGGGGAATGACTTGTATTCATATAGATTTGACTCAATTCTCTGTAAATTTTAGAAATGAGTCCTTTATCAGAGACATAGGTTGTAAAAATTCTTTCCCAATTTCCCACCTCCCTCTTGATCTTGGTTACATTGGCTTTGTTTGTACAGAAGCTTTTCAATTTAATGTAATCAAAATTATCCATTTTGCATTTTATAATGCTCTGTAATTCTTGTTTGGTCCTAAAGTCTTCCCCTCTCCACAAATCTGTCAGGTAAACTATTCTTGCTTTCCCAGATTGCTTACAGTATCATCCTTTACACCTAGATCATGCACCCATTTAGACTTGATTTTGGTATATGGTGTTAGATAATGATCTATGCCCAGTTTCTGCCATACTGTATTCCAGTTTTCCCAGCAGTTTTTGTCAAATAGTGCATTCTTATCCCAAAAACTGGGGTGAAAGGAGACATTGTAACATTGTGCCGAGGAGAAAGTAAAATATCAGTTCCCTAATTACTTAAAGTGCCTTTCCCTTCCCCAGAGAGTATTATTAGGTACTAAGTCATTGTTTCATGTTTTAAATGCACATTTGTGAAACTTTTGTGTTCTATTTCTTTAGTTGTGGAGGAAATAAATAGCTGTCCTATACCTAGTATCTGCTTTCAATACTGAAGGCCTTTTTTGGAAGAGACCTTTTTAATCCTTTTCTGACTCGAGACATGAATCAGTCTTAATCTCTGTTTATGAGATTTTTTTTTCCTCCAGAACTCAGGGATGGGAGCAATGGGCCAGAGAGAGTATAAGAAATCTATCCTTGGCACACTACCCGACTTGGGTGTTAAGTTTCCCTGGTATTAAACTCTCATTCATGTGAGTTCCAAAATTGTTCCTGTTATAGGGACAAGTGACCCTTGGGCCATTGGTGATAGTTTTTCAAATTGTTTATATACTTGTTAAAAAAGAGTTTTTAAGCACTTCTTATGTGCTAGGTACTGTGTAATAATTTGGCTTCACATGTAATAATTATTAAAAATTTTGAACTTTAAAGTTTTGGTAGTAATTGTGTGGTAGAGCAGGACAAGTTCTAGGGGAGGGAAATTTGGAGGATACTTTTTGCCTACATTGGATGGAGGGGGAAAAAAGTTAATCTTAAGTGAATTGAAAGCTAGTAAAAAGTTAAATGGAAAATTCTGCAATTTTACTTTGGTGCTCACAATTTTACTTTGGTGTTCTAAAAAAATGAAAAAAGTTATTATACAGCAGTAGGCCTCTTTTTTTCCCTGTGGATTTGCAGACATCACAGAAAAGAAAAAAAAATACCTCCTTCAGTTGGAACGGAAAGCCAAGGTTAGCTTTTATATTGCCTTTGGAAATAGATACTTTCAAATGTAGGCAAATAGCTTTGCAGCAAATGGATTATTTAAACAAAACTCCTGTGCCAAGATAAGGCCTTACACCAGTAACATAGCAACTGTAGGTATAAACTTAGTTTTGCCCACAAAGATGGCAAGAAAGTGAGTCATTAGCATGAAAACAGAGCAGTGGTGTATTGCCAACGCAGAAATGCTAATTACCTTACCTGAAGAAGGCAACCCACTGCTGTGTTGGCAAGGTTTTCCCCATCCCTGAGTATGAAGCCCATGGGATCATGGTCCTGCTGTCACTCACATCAGAGAGAGTCTTGAGGATTTCCTAAAGACCATACATTTAATTGAGCCTCTATTAAATTGTGTGCCTAATTTTGAAGAAATACATTATCAGAGAAATGTATAAATGATAGAAACAGATGACTTTATTACTTGACAGAAGACTTAGTCATACTCCTAGGTAATTTCATTTAAAATAAACTGTTAGGGTGAGGAGGCAAGTCATATCTTGGCATTTGAACATAGTAAAACAAAGTTTGTGTGCTTCATGAAGGAAATCAATATGAAACAAAAATATTTTGTTTGTTTTTTCCTCTTTAAAAAAAAAACTGTGGTTTTGTGTATTATGAACTTGACAGAAGTTTCCACATGCAAAGAACAGCAATTGAGGATTGAATATGGAATTTTATCGCTTACAGATTTTTTAAAAACACAAATTTAATAAAATTATATATGATGTGATATATACATGCACACACATACACATATACACACATGTATATACATATATTTATATATACATACATAAAAATACATGTATATATATGCATGTACATACATATATATACATATAAAAATTAAACATATTTATTCCAAAGCTTATTGGCATCTATCAGTGAACTTTTATTCTTTATGGTGCATTAAGAAAAAGTTTTCATTGACATATGCTTTTTTTTTCTTTTGTTCATTTTTGGGGGCTTCATAATCATAAACTTCTTCCTTTTCTTTCCTCTCCCATAAAACTCTGTCCTTTTACTAAACAAATATGGCCAAAGAAAACATCCCATCCCTACTCCCCAATATATTGTCAGTGCCAAAAAATGTATACTTCATTCTTCACCTACAGTCTATCCCCTCCTGTCCAAAGGTGGGGAGCCTACTTATTCCTCAGTGTTCTGCCCTCATGATTATCCATTGAATTGAGCTGAGTTTTCCAACTTTTCCAGTTTTTTCAATGCAAAAAATTGTCCTAATGGTTCTTATATCACTTCATACAAGTTATCTTAAATTAATCTGAATTTATTCCTTTTTGTCACTTGTTATGTCATAATAACATTTCACTACATTAGTTTAGCATAATTAGCTTAACCATTCACCAATTGTTGGGTAATCTCTTCATTCCAGGTTCTTTTCTATTCCTTCTTAGCATGTGATTATTTTCTCTGAGATGTTCTGCTTATATTTGTTATGGAATTACTATTCCTAGGTTCATCTTCTGGGCATCTCTTGACCCATAGCATTTCTTCATTATGCTGGGTGTTTTCTTTTCTTTAGTCAGACAATTGACTAATAAGCTTTATTCTTAGGGCAATGAATCCTGGGATTGGCTCTGTCACTGATTTTCTGTGTGATCTTAAAACCTGATCCTTTGTACCAGTTTCCAAATTGATAAAATAATAACAGAAAATCAAGTTTTTCTCTAAGGATTTTTGTCAGAAATAACAAATGTTGGGAAAACTATCTGTAAATGCGAATGTTAATTATGAAAGGTCATGCTATTGAGAGCAGAGTTTCTTTGTATAAAATGTAAAGAATATAGTTTAGAATTCCTGTCTATCCCTCCTTAATGCTGTAGCAGCAAGCATTCCAGCATCCCCAGGTTGGCTGCCAACACAGGTTCTTAGATCTGCTTTTCTAAAGGAAATCAACTCAAAATGGGTTAACAATCTAGCTTTAATCAATCAAACATATCATTTACCTAGTACAGGGGAAAAAGGTCAGCACCCCAAACTTCAGAGTATACAGACAGAAACATTTCAAGCAGAGAGGCCTCCAACTGTCCTACCATTACATCCATACCAAATCACAGTTACTGGAGAGGGAAGCATCAACATCTGGGTTTTTCAAAGCTGGGGGGCTCTCAATGGCTGCCCAGAGTCTCATCTGGTCAAATGACATAACACTTCTCAAAGTGAGCCCCAAAGCAGAGCCTCACATCAAGGTTTATATAGCCTTCTCCATGCTCAGAGAATGTAACAACACTCTTGACCCACTTCCCAATCACAAAGCAACAAGCTGTTGGTGTTCCTGAAAAACAAGCCTCCCACCCCAAGCTCTAGGTGCACTTAACCTAGGGGCAAGGAAGATCTTAAATATTTACATTCCTTTAACAAATGCCTAATTTAAGCACCACCTCCTTCTTGAAGTATTCCTTGACTCTCTACCCACTCTACCTTCACCTAACCTGTTGATAGCAGCTCTCTCCTTGGGCTCTGTATTAGAATTATTTGCTATTTTGTCTTATCTCTCAACTGCTTTCTAAGATCCATGAGGGCAGAAACTGTGTACAATCTAAACTTTTCTTAATCAAAATGTATTTATCTCAAGGAATAACAGCTTTCTGTACCATTCAATCAGTTAGCTTTTATTAAATACTTCTTTTGTGCTGATCTTTGTGCTAGGCACTGAGGATACACAAGGAAAACAAAAAAATTCTCTGTCTTCAAGGATATTACATTCTTTTGGGGGAAGAATATGACAAACTACCAAACTATGATCATCTCAGGGTTTGGAGTTGGGGTTAGCATATGGAAGAATATACTGACTCTTAGATATTTATTTCTTTTTACTCATTTTTATTGTATTAATAAATATTTATGGAATAAAACAAGCAACTCCATGACATAGTACAATGAAAAAGATGATTGTAGATGAAACTGCACATCTACTTTGCACAATTTTTTTATTGCTTTCAAATACGCAACAAAACTATCATGTAAGTTTCTTTTTTCCTCCTTTTTTTCTACCTTCCCCCCACACCACCCTAGAGATGGCTACCATTAGACACAAGTACACACACAGAGAAGCATATATACATATACATCCATACATATATACATAAATACACACGTGTATAATTATTCTATACACATTTCTATTTATCAATTCTTTCTTTGGGTGCAGATAGCATCTTTCTTCATATGTCCTTTATAGTTAATTTACAAGATCTAAAAGACTGGCATTTTAATTGTTTTTAGGGTATGTTGAATTGGGCTGAGCTTTTGCTCACTGACTTTATTATTTTAATATGACTAATTGTTGAAAGGCATATAGTTAATCAAAGTTGTTCTTAATATTGCTGTTACTGTATATAGTGTTATCTTGGTTCTGCTTGTCTTGCTCTTCATTATTTCATGCCAGTTTTTCTAAGATCATTGAGCTCATAGTTTCTTATAGCATAGCAGTATTCTGTCACAATCATATATCACACCTTGTTCAGTCATTCTCCAATTGATGGATATCCTTCCAATTTCTAATTCTTTGACACCAAAAAGAGAGCTGCTATAATCACGTTAAAATATATATGTTCTTTTCCTTTCCCACTAATCATATTTAGAAATAGACCTAGTAGTGGTATTGCTAGGTCAAAGGGTATAGGTAGTTTTAGAACTCTTTAGACATAATTCCATATTGTTCTCCAAAATGGTTGGATTAGTTCATAATTCTGTCTGCAATGAATTAGTGTCCCAATGTTTCCACATTTCTCCAACATTTGTTGCCTTCCCCTTCAAACACTTTAGCCACTCTGGTAGTGTAGCAGCAAGCACCCCAACATCCCCAGGGTAACTGCCAACACAGGTTCTTAGATCTGCTTTTCAAAAGGAAAGCAACTCAAATTGGGTAACAAGCTTACTTTAATCAATCAAAAATATATTACCTAGTTCAGGGGAAAAAGGTCAGCACCCCGAATTTCAGAGTTACAGAACTTACAGATCAAACAGACAGGCTTCCAAACTGTCCAACCATTATATCAATACCAAATCACAGTTACCAGAGAGGGAAGCATCAACATCTGGGTTTTCAAAGCCAGGGGGCTCTCAATGGCTGCCCAGAGTCTCATCTGGTCAAATCACAAACTTCTCAAAGTGAGCCCCAAAGCAAAGCCTCTCCTCAGGGTTTATATAGCCTTCTCCTGGCTCAGAGAATGTAACAACCTTCTTCACCCACTGCCCAATCACAAAGTATCAAGGTGTGGGCTTTCCTGAAAAACAAGCCTCCCACCACAGGCTCCAGGTGCACTTAAGCTAGGGGCAGGAAAGATCTTTAAATTTGCATTTCCATTACAGGTAGGTGTAAAATGATGTCTCAAGGTTATTTTAATTTGCATTCCTCTAATCAATAATAATTTAGGATATTTTTTCAGATGACTATAATTTGTCTTGATTTCTTCATTAGAAAACTGCCTGTTCATATCGTTTGACCATTTATTAGTTGGGGAATATTTATATTAATATATTAAATAAATATTCGATATTTATTTCAGAAAGAGAGAGTAGCAGGCATATACCATGAGAGGAAAGATAGGACCTGTGATTTTATTGGTATAGAGAACTCTCTGTGAGGAGTTTTGTTTTGTTTTTTTTAACTCTGTAACATTAGATTTAAAAGTGTTCAGTCAGAGTGGGTAGCATTCTGTGATCTGAAATTTTGTGGAGGAGGTCAGCTCAGTTGGAATGAACAACTCTTAGGGATTGAATTCTGAAGGCAGAAAGAAAAGCAGCTCCTGTGAGGCAAGGTCCAGTGGAAAAAGGGTGGAATTTAGAGTAAAAAAAGGATGGATTTCCACTCTGACTTTGCTTCTTACACTGATGTGACCCTGAGAGTTGTTGTGAGGATCAAATGAGATAATATTTTTAAAGTACTTTGCAAAACTCAAAGTGAGAGCTAAAATATTAGCTCTTGGCAAAAGCTACAGATCAGAATGTGGTTTATTCTTCTATTTTCTAGACCTAAGAAAGTGATAGAGCAAATGTTAATAATGCTGGGTAAGCTTAAAAGTGAATGATGTAGGTTTTTCTCCATCACACCCCTGGACTAAAGGAAATGTAAGAATGAAGACAGGGTACCTGAACTGATTTAGGTATTGAGGTTAGGATGTTTCCTTATGATTCTGTGTTAAATTGATCTTTTTTTCTTTTATTGA